>CAUVYK010000220.1:0-28136 GCA_963556175.1 Tipula confusa
TGTTTTTACCTGTAGAATAGAATTGTTAATTCTTCGAGATGTGAATAATCTTATTCTATCTCATATTTCGGATCATTACCAAAAACTTCCCCCGAAAATCCGCCGAAAAGGTTAAAAATTAAAAATGTTTATGCAGACACCACAATCTTTTCAAACGCACCTTTACTCTTTAAATCAACAAGAAATGATAACATTTCTAATGAATCATCAATTTTTGCCACGAGAACACTTTTGCCAAACATGCCATGCAACTTCAAAACTGGTTCCTTACAAAAAAATTAAGGATGAATATGCATGGCGGTGCATGAACAGCAGATTTTCTTCGTAAAAAACATACAATTCCACCACAAAAAGTTCCTTTTTTGAAAGTTTAACTGATTCTTTTTTGTTTATATTTTTGATTATTTTAAAATATGCTGTTCGCCAGCAACGATTTAGCATTAATTTAAGTATGGACATTTCTAAAAATTATTAATAAAATAATTGACGTAATTCCTGCCCATGATTTTTCTGAAAATAAATTGGGTGGCCCCGGTTGTTAAGGTCAGTGTAGAGAAATTATGATGAACTTTAAGTGTAAAAGTCATCGGGGTAGGTCTTCGACTAATAGGACTGATGCTTTATGCATTGTAGAGGTAAGAAGTTTAATTAGGAGGGTATTCGCAACAATAATACCAAATAAAAAATCTGAAACCTTGATTTCAATAATATGTTCGCAGGTAGCTAGTAATAGTAAAATCTGGACGGATGAATTGAAGAGTTATTGTTGTTTAAATAGAATGAATTTTGTACATGACAGTGTTTGTCATAAGTATGAATTTGTTAATGCAAGTAGTGGAGTAAATACGCAAGCTGTGGAATCTTTTAACAACGAAATAAAATTGGAGATTAAAAGGAGAAAAGGTGTTAGAACAGAAAACAGAGCAAAGTTTTTAATCGAGTTTTGTTTTTATTTTAATAATCGTAATAGGCTTTTTGAAGCAGTTTTGGATTTAATTGAAATTTGATTGGTTGGTTTTTTTTTTTTAATTTTTTATAAAAATATCAATATCAAAAACTTCCTTCCTGGGGGAAGTTTCTGGTATTGATCCCATATTTCTCTATCCCGTCCATTTTTCACAATTAAAACTACCTTAACTGATTTTAAAATGGGAAAGTAGCAAAGTATTACCTGAAAAGTTCTATTTTCTATAGATTCTGTTTCTTGTTTTAAGAAATTGTGATAAATCCTGTCGCATCTTTTGCAAAATTTAATCAATGATACTTCGTTAATGTCGTTATGGCAATTGTTTGTCGATAATAAATGAAATGTACTACAGTCAACGCCACGTCAGTATACGACTAATTTGCCAATATCCAGAAGCTGTAGCGATAAACAGACGGCTCTATTAAGCGAGATGATTATAAAATTTAACTTTTTATAAACTTTTCTTATACAGGTCTTTATATATATTTCTACGTATAGTCACAATATTAATGTATTGTGTTATACTTTGAATATTATCATCTATCTTAGTCATAATCTCTTAAAAGAACGATTCAGTTGATTGTATTAAAGCATCCTCACAGTAAATTTATACATTGATGGTAGGAATCTTTTATTACCTGAAGATAATTAAAGATTTACAATGCTAAGTGAATACGTATAGTTAATGATGTATAAGCACATTCACAACTGGCAAATTACGACGAATTTTTTTATATTATAGATCTGAAATATATTTATATGTTATTTAATCGTTGGATATAGACACACCATCTCGAATTAAGGGTGTATGTCTTCTTTATAAGATATAATATTCGATTATAAAACATGTATTTATATCATAACCTTATAATGTCATCAATTATAACATTCATTGTATGTCATTTAGGGGATAAAAATTAACCATGTTCCAACCATTTTGAAATATCTCCTTCGTGAAAAAAGAAGAATAAATATCCCCGATCCTTTCTTCTAAAGATATACAAATTATGATTCTTGACGTAAAATACAAGATTGCTATACCAGCAATAAAAGGCAGATACTTCACAATTTTAGGCTCATGCTCTATATTATAATATATCAAGTATTGTAAGACTGCTGCCATCATTAACGAGAGAACTAAACATAAAAGAATAACCATCATATTTAAAGCGAAAGAGAGAATAATCAAACAGGATATCAACACCCCAAGATATAAAAACATACAAATCTCAAAGGCTATAAACTGAATTTTCTCATATATAATCATCAACCACAACGATATTAGATTTAATAAAATTATAGTGGCACAACAGATGTAAGCCATAAGAGATTTAGGATCTAAATAATGGTTCAAAAAATTATTGTATTCCGAATGTACAATTATGATAAAGTTTAATGATATGAAAATACTATTTTTAATAATAGAATCACAGTTGTAGATCGTGCATAGGAGGAGAAGTGGTATAATAATAAGAGATGTGAGGAGTAAATACTTTATGTGAAAGAATATTATATAAACAAGACTGCCTTCAACTAAAAGTATTAAAAAAAACACGACAGTTAACACGTATATAATGTTTCCGAGTTCTAATATTTTATATCTTTGGTTAGATTCCATAATGGTCTGGTTCATTTTTGGATAATTTTTATATGATCTATACAAGTATCTGTATACGATCGAACATTTTATTATGATCAAACATCTTTAGATGATCAAACATGAACTAAAAGAAGATTTTTCATGATTGAACATGAACTAAATTTTTTATATGATTGAACATGAACTAAACAGAGAATTTTTCATATGATTGAACATTTTATTATCATTAAACATCTTTATATGACCGTATAATGTTCTAAATATTACAGCATTGCTTCTAAAGAACATGTTTTATGTTTATTGCTTTAGAACCTGAATAAAAGGATGTAGGCTGGAAAGAAGCGAATCAAGGTTAAATCTCTATGTTTAGAGTGTATAAATTCAGACAATATAACAAATACTTGTATCAATTACAATAATATATAAAATCATGATGCAAACGAAAATTCTAAAGATAAAAATATCGGATCAGAAACTTCAACATCCTATAAAATAATAATCCTGACTGTGTTAGGAGAAGAAATACTTTTTTTCATCAAATGCATTCAAGTTCGGTAATGGAATTTGAATAAGCCTTGATACAACAATAATTTATGCAACTATGGTTGATTATAAAAGGTTTTGTAATCTATGTTTTGTATAAACATAAGCGCGATGTTAATCAATGGGTCCATATCATTTTGTTATTTGCACTATTTAAGTGGTTTTTTTTTTGTAAATTAGGAATTTCCTTACGATATATTTTATGACACAGATGTATTAAATTTTCCTAAACTTCATATTCAGAATTTTATTAACAAATTTTTTACGAAGTTGATCCTTTTAGCATAAAATTGAAGACCTGTAAAAGTCAATAAGATTGAAGGCCTGCACAAGTGGATAAAATAATTCATACACGTTAACCCCACAGAGGAGGATTATTACATTGGCGTATCAATAGTTTCTGCATTTTAGAAGTATCACCCAGTGCTTGCTAGAATCATCTACAATAAATTCCAACACTTTATTCTCAAGTAGCTTAGTGAAGCTTTTATTGTTGAGACTATTCAAAATAGTTGCGTTATAATTTCATTAATGTCATAGATGCAGAACATTAAAAGAAGGTAACCCGCTACAAAAAGAGCAAAGTAAATTGTGGTAATTCTACTTTAATACTAAGGAACCAGCTTTGGGACATATATTAAATTTAATAAATTAGACTTTTTTATAGATTCACCCATTTTTACTTCTACTCATTGTTAATAAGACAATTGGATTAAGGTAGTGTAATTTTTTTATAAGAAATAAGAGCTGTAATAAAAGGATCAATTTATTAATGTATTTTACTTTTAGTTAATGAAATAGTTGATTTTTTGGCTTTAGTCTATCTACATGCCCAGAGCATCGATTAATATTTTTAAAACATAACCATATAAATTAAGCAAATCTTACAGCATGATTTCATCAGGAAGGGGAATAAAGGTTTTTTTTTGGTTTGGTCGTTGAAGAAACCTTAAATGAATTAACATTTAATTATGTCAAACCCGGTATAATTATTGTCACAGATGGTTGGAAAGGATATGCAAAATTTAAAAAAGATTTTTGATTCAAATCATTCAATATATTTTGAGATAAAATAAAAGCCCCAAATTATATTAACATAAGTGTTAGAAGAAGCAATCCTACCAGTATTTAGAAGTAAACTTCGATTGCAGGGTCGCATGTTTGAATTTATTTGGGCTGTGAAAATGAGAAAAACGAATGGGAATTTTGTTTAAAAAACTAAATAATTCAACTATTTATATTGTTTTTTAAATTTATATAGCTATCTAAAAAGACATAGCTGGTTCTCGGGGCCCCATAGCTATACTCCAGCCAGTGTTTGATGCTCCTATATAGGTTTATCCATTTAATTAAATGGTATTATGCTCCATTTAAAATTGTTTTGTTTTTTTTTAAAATTATACTATCATTTAAATGCATAAAATAATATACAATAATCCATTGCTTTTGAAGAAAGCATACAGCCGCGTATAGAACATCTTGAAATACTTCAACTTGCAGGCATTTATTAAAATACCATTACCAAACCAAATATTTTAAAATTGAAACCAATTTTAAATTCTTATAAGTTGATTGATTCTATTTAATT
This sequence comes from Tipula confusa, assembly GCA_963556175.1. Lineage (NCBI taxonomy): Eukaryota > Metazoa > Arthropoda > Insecta > Diptera > Tipulidae > Tipula > Tipula confusa. The sequence continues at coordinate 4,699 of CAUVYK010000220.1, forward strand.
TATGCAACAAATTATTTTTTATAATTGGTATTTCCAATACAAAAAGCTTATTTTATGTTTGTTTATGCAAGCTAATTATAAATAAAAATAGCATGAAAAACACTATGGACATAAACTCTTTAATTGCCGAAGAAAAGGACTTGTATTACATTTTCAATGTTGGAAAATCAAACATACCAATCGACAAAGACATGGAAAACAAGATATTAAGAATAGACCTAAATAAATGTATCGATTTTATAAAAAAAATAGAAACAAACAATTTGAGGGTTTATTCTTATTTATTGAAGGGAATATTGAAAATATTTACAAATCAAATCAAGAAATTTGAAGAAGAAATAAATGAAACATCAAAAGGATTTGAGTTAAAGAAAATGACTATAAAGAAAATGTTAAAAATTGGATTAAAGAATCTGGAAATTAAAAACGTAGAAAATTTTGTTATGCCTTTTAATAAGTTGCAGAAATTAAACTTTATCACCATTTTAGATAACGAGGAAATGACACCAGTAAATTTAATGGGCATTAAACAGAAATACTTTGGTAGAGAAACCTATAAACACAGAAATCAGGTATACTAATTTAAAGCCAAACATTTTATCTGCTGAAACCAATGATATTAATTTACATAAAATTATAAATCCTGAAATCAATGGTATCTCAGTAGATAAACCCATAAACACGGAAATTAATGACATTGATTTATATAAAAATGTTTTATCGGAAATTAATATCAATAAAATAAACAAGAATATTTTCCCAAAAAGATTAAAGAAAATTGATAAAGAAATCGAAATAAAAAACCCAAACCTTATAATCATAACCCCGGAAATTAAAAAAGAGGAACCCAAATTTTTGATATTTGAAAAGTTCAAAGATTATATTTCACAAAATAAAATAAAAAAAGAAAACAAAATTTTCTATGAAATAAGTTTCCCGGAAATTAATCAAAATAAACAGGTTGAAGAAGTAGAATACCTTGAAAAAAACATTTTTTTAAAGAATAATTTCTGTTTTAATGAAGAAATATTTAAATTTAAGAAAAATAAAAAAGTATTTTATTTTTTAGAATTATTGATTTTATTAAATAAAAATGAAATTAAAATAACACAAACAATAAATTTTGGTGAAATTTGGGTGGAGAAGATTTATTAAAAATAATGAATTTTGAGTGGAAAAATAACAACAATTTTGAGTGATGGAAAAATAACAATTAAATTAAAGTAGAAATTGATAATTTTTGAAAGACAAAATAATGAATTTTGAGTGGTGGAAAAAATTTAATTAAAATACTTTGTTCCTTTAGGTACAAACTCCTTCGAAACAATAAGCTTTTTCTTAAAAATTGGGAATTGGAGGTCTTCCTCAACAAATTCAATAACTCTTTGTTTAGTTAATTCTTCATTAGATACTTCTTTAAGAGAGATAATAAAAATATCATCAGCCTTTACTTTGTACCTACCAGCCATGTCTTGTTGTAATTCTCTTACCGCATCACATCTACTAACTGCTCTGAATTCTTTGTTCATGTTATGAAGTCCCTTTCTACTTCTATAAACAAATTGCATGCTATAGTTCTTTACTTCCATATTTTCCAAACTTTCTTCAATTATTTCTATTTTAGCGATGCGTGCTTTGGTTGGTCTGATTTTTTGTTTTAAATTAAGTTGTTTTAAAAACTTGGATCTTGCTTTAAGTTCATTTTTAGAAAATAGGGTCATGAAAAAGACCTGAGGGGCTAATTCTGCTTGAGTGGGTTCTTTTAATCCCCATATCTTAAATTCCTTTACACCAAAATTAATTCTGTTTATCAAGGACATTTGAGGGTTTAAATTTTTTTTTAGAAAAATTGTTGAAGTTCCAATCCCAATTTTCTTTGTAATTCTAAATAAAAAAAGTAATTCTAAAAACCTAAATGAAAGAAATAATTACAATCCAAGTTGGACAATGTGGAAATCAAATAGGAAACAATTTCTGGAAAAAAATGTGTTTAGAACACAATCTAGACGCCACCGGTTATCAAAAAACAAACGAAGATTTAGAGGATAGAAAAGATATTTTTTTCTATCAAGCAGATGATGGAAAATTTATTCCAAGAGCACTTTTATTAGATTTAGAACCGAGGGTTTTAAATTCGGCACCAAAGAATTTTTATAACGAAGAGAATATTTTAAGAAGTTTAGAAGGATGTGGTGCAGGAAATAATTGGGCGCATGGATATTATGAAGGTGGAAAATTAAAAGAGAATGTTTTAGAGGCACTGCAAAGAGAAACCGAGGCATGTGATAATCTCGAGTCCTTTTTTCTTATGCATAGCATAGCAGGAGGTACAGGATCAGGATTCGGGTCCCTGCTCTTAGAAGAAATCAAGCAACATTTCCCTAAAAAGATTTTATCAACCTTTTCAATCTTCCCAAATTACGAAGAAGTAAGCGACGTTGTTGTTCAACCTTACAATTCAGTGTTAACCTTAAACAAATTGTACAATTTCTGTGACTCCGTGTTTGTATTTGATAACGGTTCACTCTCTAAAATAGCTTTAGATTCCTTAAGAGTCAAAGCGCCAAGCTTTGATCACATGAACGATTTAGTATCAACTGTAATTTTAAAATCCACCTCTACTTTAAGGTTCCCTACTTACATGTTTAGTGATTTCACCTCAATCTTAAATGCAACAATCCCTTTTAATTCCTTAAAATTTTTAATACCATCTTATTCCCCGTTCATTAACAAGGAAACAAAGATTGTTAGAAAACTTTCGGTCGACGAAATTATAAAAAGGATTTATTCCGAAAAAAGTAAAATGGCGAGCTTCGATAAAAGTAAAACACATTCACATATTTCTGTTATGAACATCTTAAATAATGTAGAGGACGTGGTAGAGGTACAAAAAAGTTTAATTAAAAACAATCTAAATTATGTGCCTTGGATGCCGCCTGCACCACACGTGGTTGTGGGAAGGAATTTCGGGGATAAAGTGAATGGGTTGTGTTTAGTCAATTATACAGGGATCTCTAATTTGTTTAAAAAGATTTGTAATCAATTCGATATTTTGAAACAAAGGAATGCGTACACAGAAAATTATAAAAAGTTCTATGGGGATTTGAACATATTTAATGAGGCAAGAGAAAGTGTTGAAAAGTTAATAGAAGAATATCAAGCGAGTGAATTAATGTCCTTTAAAAATAGAATATAACGAACTAATAATAAAAAGAATATAATAATAATATAATAATAATATAATAAAAAGAAATAATAAAAAGAAATAATAATAATATAATAATAAAAAGAATATAATAATAAAAAGAAAGAAAGAAATTAACCTTTTCTTTTATTTAAACTATTCTTAGCTTTAGTAAAGAGGGTACTAAATCCTTGTGGTATGTACATACTTTCCAACCCTTCAAAGCTTCTTAAAGGAACACCACTCACCAGCTTCTCCACATCCTCTTCTAAAACAATCCCATTATAGACAAAGCTTTCCATTAATAAACATATTTGATCAAACTTCTTAAAAATATATTCTCTTGTAGTCTTCTTTATTAATTTAAATAAAGCTTCACTGAAGATTTCTAAATAATGATTCAATAAAATTATATTTCTATCTTCCTGGCTATAAATTATTACAAATATTTCGTCCATCCTTTTAGCTAGAACAACTTTGTTATCTATAATTGATATCTCGGTAAAGTCTTTTGATATCTTCTGACAGATTGATTGTGTAAGTTCTCGTTCGGTGATTGATTGGATTAAAAGGTTACCGGATTCGTCTGCTATTGCTAAACATTCTATGTCGAAGATATCCATTTAATGCAATTAATTATTATTTTTATAGAATGTTCTAATCTCCATTTATACAATTAATTATTATTTTATTTAATTAATTATTGTTTATTCAATTAATTATGTAATTAATTATTATTTTATGTAATCAACTATAAGTAATACAGGGTTTTAACTTCAGTTTCATTATCTGTTAACTTCAATTTCGGTATGGTTAAAAAATTTGACGTTTATTTACAGGGTTTTAACTTCAATTTCGGCAATATAAACTTCAATTTCGGAATGTTAAAAAAATAAATAAAAAAAAATAAAATAAAATATTTAACTTCAATTTCGACATTACAAACTTCAATTTCGGTACAAATTTTAAAGGTTTTTAAATCCCACTCAAACCATGCAAAATGATAATATAAAAAATGTCAATGTTTTTGACGATAAAAACGGAAACAGACCGGTAAATTATAAACAGGTTGATCAAGATGCCAGGCATAGGTCATATTGGGGTATCAAAATGGACTTACAACCTCAAAGATAGCCGAATACGAGTTATTGCCGAGGAACACTGTATATTCTATAATTCAGCACTTTAAAATAACGGGCGAAATACAAGGCAAACCTAGAGGTGGAAAAACATTCGAAAAGACAACACCTGAAATTAAAAACAGAATATGCAACATGGTCGATGAAGATTGCACCTTGACGTTGAAAAGAATACAAGCAACAATTCTTGAAGAGTATGGTAAAAGTATTTCAACAACCACCGTGCATAATGTTTTAAAAAAATGCACTATACAATTAAGTCGATAAAACCGATACCCGAACGAAGAAACGATACTGCGGTAGTACAGGAAAGAAAAAACTACGCCGAGGATTTTCTGCAGATTGAAGAAAACTTTCCGGATTCGAACATATTTTTTTAGACGAGATTGGATTTAACGTCTCCTCGAGGATTAAAAAAGGAAGATCAAAAATTGGCGTTACTCCAACATCGATTGTTAGAAACATACGTTCCAAGAACATAAGTGTATGTTGTGCAATGACCAAAAATCATATTGTGTTCTACGAAATCAACGATAAGCCATATAATACACAAACGTTTATGGGATACATGTCAAACTTGTTCGATTATATAATTTCTCTAAACATTGGCCAGTGCATGATAATTATGGACAATGTAAGTTTTCATAAGACTGAAGCAGTTAGACAAAAGATTTATCTTCATGGACATTTAATTAGATATTTACCTCCATACTCCCCTTTTCTTAATCCAATTGAAAATCTCTTTTCTAAATGGAAAACCCACGTGAAGATGTCGAATTGTCTTGATGAGAACCAATTAATGATAAGTATGAACGAGGGTATTCTTTCTGTCACTGCCAGCGATTGTGAAGGATGGTATAGAAATATGAAAAGATATGTGCGGCCATCTCTTGAAGGTCATTTAATTCTCGATTAGAGAATGTCGTTGGTTCTAAATAAGATTAAAGTCTAATAACCTAAAAACATTTATTTGTGAATTGTAAATACGATTTTAACTCATGTAATTTAGAATTTTATTTTATTTTTTGATCTTTTTCCTTTTGGAAAGTAACCTGTTGACAAAAAAGATGTTTCTATATGTTTATTCGTTAAGTTTAAAAACCTTTAAAATTTGTACCGAAATTGAAGTTTGTAATGTCGAAATTGAAGTTAAATATTTTATTTTATTTTTTTTTATTTATTTTTTTAACATTCCGAAATTGAAGTTTATATTGCCGAAATTGAAGTTAAAACCCTGTAAATAAACGTCAAATTTTTTAACCATACCGAAATTGAAGTTAACAGATAATGAAACTGAAGTTAAAACCCTGTAAAGTCCCACCTCAATTTTGATCGATACGAAATTTTTTCAAAAGTTTAAATTTACATATTTTACAATAAAGAATATATATTTTCCTTCCTGCATCAAAACTATACTATAAAAATTAATAATTTGACATTAAATAATCAACTTGATAAGAATGTCAATGGTTTTACTTCCAAGCTAATAAATTCTTTTCCACTCATTAATTATTTATATTTTAAGTAAAAGCAATTCTTTTAATTTAAACGAAGAAAGTTGTTCTACAACAACATAAAGCATAGTAGAGCTGTTTTTATCAAATCGGACGGCTCTTTTCCGTTATCTATCACTTAAAATGCATCATCCCAAACATCCTCAACCGTTTTCTCTAATATAATATCCAAGTTGGTCCCATTATTATTAGATGACAGGTGAATCAAATAATTCATGATTGTTTCTTGTGTACAATAAATGGGAATCACATCTTTTATATTTGTGGAATGTGTCGTCAGTCTGCGCGAAGTATCATGAATCTATCAGAACAATGACACTTAAATGTCTGAATATTCATGTGCCTTGATGATCGATGTTGGATTATTATCAGTTACACTTTGCGATAATAAGAGGTGGTGGAATACCAAAATAATCTTTCTTTTTTGTTCATTCATGTTGTCTAGAAACTTTTTAAACACCGATTTCGTCATCTACGCTTTCAAGGAATTTGAGCCGACTTCACCAGGATCAAACCCATTCGTTCGCCTTGGATATTTTTCGAATGGACTTAGTTTTTCCTCTGCCATACTACATGTAAGAATAATAATTATGCGTATATTTAGACCCTTCCAGATGTTACAAACCCTTCCTGGGTAGATTTTTATAATACAGCGCAATTGAATACGTTGTGAACACCGAATTTTACATCCAATGTTTTTTACTTCTGTTATGTCCGCCGAGTTTATTGCTCAGAAATATTTTTATACGTCAAATCACGACACTTCTTAATTTTTTTTAGTCATTCATTGGATGATCTACTAAAATTTGGTTTCTTCGCAATCTTCTAGGCAACCATTTTGATAGTTGTACCATTCAAATGGATATGTTGTGCTTCAAACGTAAAAAAATCTCTAACATTTGGTTATTTGAAGGTTCTCATTTATAATTTTCTAGAATTATATGTTTTATATACATGTGAGTGGATGATAGGGACAAGCAAACAGAAATTATGATTCAATAAAAATTAGTTCAGAAAAGACCATAGTTGATTGGAATAATTATTTACGTGTAGTTTGTGAGCACCACACCCGTTGTTCTTGGAAAAGTAGATGTTATAGTTGATATTGATGTATACATGTTGGCTCGAAGAAAATGTAATCGGGGAAAGTTAGTATTGAATCAATAGGTTTTTGCTGCCTATGATTTGGCTACTAAAAAATTGGTCATCATACCAGTTAAAACAAAAGATAGAAATACCCTCATACTCATAATTCTTCGATATATTTCTCCGGGATTTAAATAATACCTGATTCGTGGGCAGCCTATGGAAATTTATCAATTTATGGGTACACTTATATGAAAGTTAATCACAGTAAGAACTTCGTAGATCCTGTAACCGTGCGTTCACAAACCATGTTTAAAGTACGTGGCAGAAAGTGAAAACAGTGCATAAAAAGGTTATGTGTCCCAAAGAACAGTTAGGAGTCGTTTATGTGGAGGAAATAATATAAAAAATCACTTAAAAAAATCATTACCAATATTGATGAACGGTATGTTATACATGGCCGCATTTACATATTTCTTGTTTTAGTAAATTATTTGGGTAAACTTTAATTGATAACCCCGGATTCAACCTCGGTATTATCATATTTTTTTAATATTAAATAATTTTTTATAAACCATGCATGTTTCCAAAAAATAAGAACTAACCCGAATTTTAGATGAAGAAGCATACGCACAAGAATTTGCACAATCTACTGGTTTGATACCTCTGATAACTTCATATCCAATTTTTGGTTCTTCAGTAAAAAAATTAATACATTTAGATTGAAATGCAAGAAGACGAACTGTCGAAAAACAATTTCAAGTTGAAAAGAATCAATTTTTAGTGGTATACGCCTATCTGTTTCTTTTTTTTAATATTGTATGTTGGTGGTTGGCAAAGTCATCGTTCACAACAATCTGAATGATAATAGAACATTACACAACGACTGTGGCCAGAATCTAAAAAATGTCCTCTGCTATTGTATTGAAACTGAAATTGAGAACACAAAAATTAAAATAGGTGGTCCGAGGATAGAGGTTAAATTAGATTAATCCAGATTTAGTAAAAGAAAAAATAATAGGGGACACCATATAGAAGGTGTATGGCTATTCGAGGGTGTTGAAAGAACAAGGGAGCGGAAGTTTTTTGCTTTTTCTGTTCAAAATAGATCAGCCCAAATTTTAAATTACTTAATTACGTAGTACGTGTTGCCCGGCTCTATTGTTATCCAAGATGGATGGCGGGATATAGTGAATTTAAAAAAGAGGCAAGATTTGAACACTACTTAGTAAACCATTCGATATCATTTAAAAATAGTGAAGGAAAACATACAAATTATATTGAAGAAACATTAAGTGGTTTGAAAAGAAATATACCTGTAAGATGCAGAACAAGATCGAAGGGTTCATGGGAAGGTTTTTGGTTTATCTGAAGACGAACCCGCGTTGAAGACTTGTGGGAATCGTTACTAAAGATTTTGCACTGCTGAATAAAATTAAAACCTGATAAATGTTTTTTATTTATTTTAATTTTATATATGTATTAATTGTAATTCATTACTAATTGAACAAAAGAAAATAATAATAATAATTATTATTATAATAAAATGATATACCGAGGTTCGAATCCGCCGGGGTCATCGAGTAAAGGAGTCCGGATCTGGTGTTTTTTTTCCTATATATAGGAAAAAAAAACACCATTTTTAAAAAATTTAAAACCCATGCAACAATCAATTGAAGAAATTTTAAGGCTTTTGATGAATGATAAAAATGCAACAATTACATATTTAAGGTCGAATGATCTATTAAGAACCCGTTTATATTGTTGTGGTTGTGGTAGTTTACTTAAAGAGGTTAACTATAAACGTAGCATCGATGGCATAGCATTTATCTACTATCTATCTACATGTGGAAAAAAATGAATATGTTTCAATCAGAAAAAATAGTTTTTTTGAATTCATTAAAATTCCCTTGGTTACAGTCTTAATTGTATGCTTTCAATGGTATTTTAATGAAAGTATTTCATCAACAGTTAGAACAGTCTCATGTTCAAAATCAACTATTCTTAAAGTCAATACAGCGCTGCGTTCAAAAACCTAAAGTTATTTTTTAAACAATCCTTTAAAACTTGGTGGAACTGGCATTGTATGTCAGATTGATGAGTCGATGTTTCGGTACAAACAGAAATACCATGTAGGTCGAATGCCCGAAGGTGATAGGGGGTTTTTGCAATAGCCGATACGCGATGCAACCCGCAAAGTATTTTGCAACACTTGTTGAAAATCGTAGTAGTGTTTCATTACTTCCAATTATTAACGAAGTATGCCTTGAAGGAACAATTATTTGGAGTGATGAATGGCGGGCTTATAAGAAAATTGAGAATTTTGGTTTTGAACATGGAACTGTCAACCATAGGTTGTATTTTATAAATACGACAAATGGTGTAAATACTCAAACTGTGGACTCATTGTGGAATAAATTAAAAAAACGAATTTAAAAATGATGGGATTAAGTTTAAGTTCACTTAAAGATCATCTTGTTGAATGGATGTACAAAGACAATGTAGGAAGAAATTATATTGAAGTTTTATTTAGTTTAATTCGTTAAATTATTATTTAATAAGATATATAGGAAAAAAAACACCAGATCCGTAAGTTCAATTATTTATTTTTTGATGGGGGGAATAAGTACCGCTTCTCTCTGTTAACCATATAAGGAATTAAAAAGTTATTTTACACTTGTGTAAATTCTGGAAATTATTTACAAACAGAATGAAAAAAATGAATAAATTCTGAACTTGGTTATAAGAAAAAGGCTGAATCTGGATATGTCGAAACACGAAAAAAAGTATAAGAAGCAAAATTTTATATAGTTTACGTCTTTTTTTGTTTTCAGGATGATACGATTTTGCATAACCCTAGTTTTAATCAAAATTACGTCATGTCAGTAGAGTTACACACGGCTTTCAGGTGTCTTTTTTAAAAAATAGAGATTAGAATATCTACTTTTTATTATATTAAAATTAATGAATCAATTATTATTTATAAAGCTATCTTGTTCTTTATAAAGAACTTTCCAGTCTGGATTCTGTCATCTATCTACAAGTATCAATACAGGCTTTATCTCTATAAAAACCAAAGAAAGTTGCCTATCACTACTGCTATAAGGCACATGACTGGTGTATCATTAAGTGGTTATAGAGACAGATGAAGGAAAGGAAAATAACTAATCATAAAATCTAAAGATTGTAAATAGAAGAACATCCTTATAAAAATAATTATTTATTTCTCTTTAAGTAAAAGGGTATCAGGGGGTGGTTATAGCCCAAGTCTATAAGTAAATGGCACTTCTGTAGGAGAGGACCCAGATTTTTTAAATAAAAAAAATTTTTAAATCAAAAAATATACTTAATAAATTAAAGTTTAATTAGGATGAATTTCATTCACATGACTAATTAAGTGTTCAAATGAATTATTAAAACGCAGCCTCCACATAAATTCATTTAAGTGTGCAGTTAAATTTGTTCTTGAAGTCCCGAACTGTTGTTTATGCGCTTGCTTAACTTTCTGCCACTGACTTTCAACATGGTTAGTAATAGCACCAGTTAAAGGATCTACAAAATTTCGACTGCGATTTACAGTAAAATGAAAATAATCATAATTTTCCAAGCCGGTATAAATCAAGGCACAATCCGATATTGTTACACTACCCGATCGCACATGCTGAAAAATTAGTGGCCAAACCGTTTCTCTTCTCCTATCCGGCACTTCAACTATAAAACCAAGCTTTGTCTCAACATCGTATCCACCAAATGCCTATTTTTCTCGTACGATTCTATCAACATTATTTTTTCTCTTTACTAAATGTACCTCATCGATTTCAACCTTTTTTCCAATCCCTCCTATTAATATGGGATGATTTATAAAATATTCACTGCATATGTCCCTGCACAAATTCAATCAATCTACCAAAGTGTGGTCTTGTTGTATGCCGATTTTCCTTTTCAGATTTATTAAACTTGTTTCGTTTTTTGAAAAAAAAATATAATAATAGTAATATTTGACCGATTTTTAATTTAGAATTTTCGAAAAAAGTGTTGTGACGAACACTATATTCCTTTCTACAAGAAGTGTTAGTACAACGGAAATTAAAAACTGTTCGTCCACCTTTTTTACGCTTTATTAGAAGTAGTGTTTCACCACAACATATTTTAAATGTAGGCAGCAAACCATTTTCTTGGCAGAAAGTAATGCTTGTTTCTTCGGAGCTTGTTATCGCATAAATATCGCGACCAGTTAATTCATTTAAAAGCATGTAGTTTTTTCGTATCCGGTGATTACCGGATCTTTTTTAAAAATTTTAATTTTTAAAAAAGATACTGTAATCATTGTAATTTTAATAAAAAACAATTTTATAATAAACTTTAATTAATATAGGCTAATATTTCCGAAACATCAAACATAAAAGTTTTTCCATTGTTGGATATAATATTTTCTTCTAAAAATACACTCAGACGTCGCTCTTTCTCAATAAAATACGGCTTTCTTTCAAATATTTGACCTAAAATATCCATTTGCAATGCTCGTATTCTTATCACGTCTTCTTCATCGATTAATTTTTTGACTAAAATATAAAAGCTATTTTTACTGTGCCCAAAAGTATTACTGAATGTATGATGCCATCCTTCTATGCAATTATTAGTCCTTGGTATACAGGCATCTCTACTATTAAATGTATGCCAAATATTAATATTAAACTTTGCGTTATTGCTGATATAATTATTAAAAAAATAATCATAGATTGGGCTTAGAGCGAGTGGGAACTGAATATCATTGCGTAAAGCAAAAAAATTTTCAGAAACATTTCTGTACTCAACATATGGCAAACTTAATAAGGCTTTTTTAAATTTTTTTACAATAAAATTTGTTTTATATAAATTCATTAATCCTTTTTCTTTTATTTTCCTATCGATAGATTGTGATAAATGAAAAATACAACCAGATATTTGAGCGTTCTGAAATTGATTTTTAAGTGCGTTTATAGCCGATAATTCAAAATCTGTTTTTATTACTAAAGGAGTATTATCACCGATTATATTTTTAATAAAACTAAACATCTCATTATATGTGGTTTGATTTTTATTTTTCAAAATACCAAATATTGAGGGAAATACGTGATGGTTCTTAATATAAGAAATAGTATAAAGTTGTTTATATGGGTCGTTTACAACAGAAAACGTCCCATCAACAGACCAAACACTATTCTTTTTTAATCTATTCAATGCTTCGTCAGAATAAAATAAAAGAAAGTTATCGTTAATTTCATTCAAACCATAATTATTAGGTCCATATCTATAAAAAACATGGTTTGTATGGGTATATAACAATAAACTATTAAGTTTTAATTCTTCATTTTCAAATGGTTTCGGATTTATGTATTTTAAGCGGAAATCACGTAAAATTCTGAAAATTAAATCAAATGGGCCAAGTGCTCTTAAAACTTCAATACCTACGCCTCTGATGGATGAGAATACAACATTTCTCGGTGAATCATTTGAACTAATGATTTTTTCTTTCATTTGATTTAAAAGTGGCTTTTTTATTGCAAGATTAACGTCGGCAACATGATTATGGCGCTTTTTTAAAACGAATGAAGTGAGATTTTGGTGGTAGTTCAAGATAGTGTTGGCAAGAGCTGGGCAGCCATCATTTATACAGCACCATCTTATTGTTGATCGATTTGCATTCTTTTTTCTGTAAATGAAATGATTATCGTCAATTATTTGGTCATTATTAAACTGACTTTTTACTATCTTCATAACGGTGAAAAAAGATCCGGTAATCACCGGGTACCAGTTTTTTATATTATCTTTACGTAATATTATTTTAAATATCTTTTAATTTAATTAATTTTTCTATTTTTAAATTTATTTATTTTAATTAAGACCCCCCCGTATATCGGGGTCCTCTGCTACAGAAGTGCCGTAAATTTTCTATTTAAGGCAACATTTCCTACTTAAAGTAACATTTTCTTCTTAATCTAAGAAGTCAATCTACTAATCCTTAAAATTTATTCACAATTTCATTAAAAATCTTTAAAAATTCCCTTTTCTTTAAAAAGGCTTCAACTAGTAAACCGATTATTTCTTCATCCAACCGATTATTAATTACCAAAAACTGATTCTTCATCAAAACTATTTTATATTTCGAAATATTCTCTATTTCTATCTCAAAATTATTTATTTTTATATTAAAACTCTTTTTTAATTCTTTTATTAATTTAATAAATCTATTTTTAAAATATAACGATTTTAATTGTTCGAAGAAGGTGTTAGAATTACAGATAAAATAAACTGAATTATAATCATCTAAAGTGAAGTTCTGTTTTGTAAAGTATGTTCTCTTTACTAAAAAATTATCAACTCCCACCTTAATAGCCAATGTTTCCTTAAAAGCGTCTTGTAAATCAAAAAATAAAAATTTTCTTGAGAAATTCGACGGAAATATTTCATTGTGAATTAAATCATAAAATTGTGTAAGAAAATATAAATTAAATCCCAAATAATTCAAAACTTCATTCTTCGAAATTATAATTATATTATTATCAAATTTCAATTGGAATTCTATTTCCTTATATTTAAAGTAGTATACTTCATTTAGCTCTTTAATTAAATAATCTTTTAATAATTTTAAATTCTCTTGAAATTCTATAAAATATTTTAAATTATTTATATTATTAATTAAATATTTTTCATTTATAATATAATTATTATTACTGTTACATTCATTTAAATTATTATTACTGTTACATTCATTTAAATTATTGTTATTACTTTCACTTATAATACATTTAGTTATAATAATATCATCAATTATTATTTTATTTTTGTAAATTTTAACATTTTCATTTAAATTAAAAATATCAAAAAAATAATTAATGATCTTATTGTCATTAAAATATTCTTTTAATTCTTGCGTTGTTATCAAATCACAAGATTCATAATTAGAAACAAACAACCCTCTGTTAAAATAAACCTCTTGCTCTTCATCCTCTTTATATTTTTTTAAAAAAATCCTAAATTGAATCTTAGATTCTAAGTAATTGCTTTTATCGAAATTCAATTTCTCTAACCTGAAAGTTAAACAAGTTTCATAAAAGAAAATCGAAATTTGTTTAAAGGATTTCTCTTCTTTAAAATCGTAATTCTTAAAAATTGAAAAAAAACAATTCTCTTCTCTTTCTTTAAAAAGGAATTCATTTAATTCTAATAAAGAATTAAAACTGTTATCTAATCCCATTATTTTGATTTTATCTTTAAATGTGAAATATACTCTATCATTAATTTTCTTTAAAACTTTCTTTAATTCAATTTCATAATTCTCTAAAATATCTTTATTATAAAATACTTTCTGGTTATCAATTAGAATACAGCCAGTTATTCCTTTATTATTTATTTTCACACTTAAATTTAAAATATAATCGAACTTGAATTCTGATAAAGTTCCTTTTAAAAACTTATTAAATATTTTATCTTCATTTAATAAATTGAAAATAGATTTTAATTCTTTTTTACCTTCATAAATCTTTATAAAATTTATTAAATTCTTTATTTTTGAAGGTAACTCAAATAAATATTTAATTTTGTTATTTCTATTGATATCAAATATTTTCCATTTGGGTTCTTGGATTTCACCACAGAGTGTTAATTTAAAATTAAAGTTCTTTGTTAATATTTGTAAAGCTCCTTCATGGATTTTATAATCTATTCCTTCTAAATTCTCCTTTAATAAATAAATTCTAATAAGTCTATTTATTTCCTTATAATCTATATTTTCTATGTCTGTGGTTTTAGTTGCTGTGTATAAACTTAAAGTTGTTTCTAAATCAATTCCTGGTTTTATTTTCATTTTAAAATCATCAAATAAAAATGATAGTTCGTCTGCTAATTCTATAATTTCTTTTTGTTTTTGAATTGATTGATTAAATTCTTCAATTTGTTCTGTTAGATTATTTTCGTGAAAAATATCAAACAGGTTTGATAACCGTTTGAAATAAGAGGATTGTGTCTTATAATAACTTATCCTATCATTTTCATCTACGTAGTTTTCAGTAAAATAAGCTAAATCTTCTTTAATTCTTTTTGATGTGTTAAGTATTTGTTCATCCACATCTATTAATTCATGCTGCATAAATTGCGTTAATAAATTTGTAGGAATTTTAATAATTGACATCAAATTTAATGGGTTTTTAAACAATAGTATAATTTTGTAATATGTTCTAATCTCACCACAATATTTGATGGGTTCTAATCTCACCATAATATTCCTTGGTTATATTTTCATGCATCAATATTTTTTAAGAAGTAAGAATAGAACAAGAAATCGTTTCAAGCATAAAGATTAACATCCAATTATGTGTTAGAACGGATCTTTTCTATTTATTCTCCAGAGTCCAATTCCCAATAAAATAAATATTTTTTAGAAAATAATTTTTATAGCGATATAGTTTTTAGCATGTTAATCCACCGCAAATTAGTACAGTCTACGTTGTCTAATGTGAACAAGTCGGTACCACATTTTTATAATAATTCACATATGTTATATTTTTTAAGATAAAAACTTTAAATTTTTAACCCTTTTATTTTTCTTTCCTACGAAACATAAAATCAGCAATTTTCGGTTGGATACCCGTTTGCCCGAGTTCGAATCCTAACAAAGCATTTTTTAAATATCTTTTATAATTTATTAACATAAAACATCAAGAAAATTGATGATGCTTACTCACCAAAAATTAGTTATTTTGACTTCCAGTTTGCCATCTACAATCTCTTGGATGTTAGAATCTTCTTATATTACCCCCGAGCTTGTGTGTCAACTGTGTTTAACAAACATGAACCTCATCAATACGACAACTAAACGCACGTTCCGACGCCCGAAATGCCGGACAGAGAAATCAATTTTTACGAACCATTTATTCTTTAATTCGAATCTTGAAACCCCTCTTTTAATTGACTAAATTGAATTCTGGTCAATCGATTTAATGCAACTTCAGCTTCGAGATCAAATTGAAACTCGTAGTCGCCAAACAGTAACTAATTGGTACAAAAAACTACAAAGTTTTTGTTACTTGATAGAAAGAAAAAATACGAGAGGTAAAATAGGAGGGCCTAATTTGACTGTTCAAATTGACAAATCGCTTTTCGCAAAACTAAAATATAACATGGGCCGTTTAGTACGAAATAAAATGGGTCGTAGGGGGGGATTTGCTTAGAAACAAATGAAGCATTTTTTGTGGAAACGTTATTTAGGACTCGACAGGCTCTTAATGAAATAATAATACAATATGTTGAATTAGGAAGTATTATATATCCTGATGAATTGGCAGGGTATAATATGTTAAATAATTTGGGATATTTTCATTCAACAGTCAACCATTTTGTAAATTTCGTGGATCAAGTCACAGGTGTCAATACGCAGTTAATTGGAGCTATTTGGTCCGTAGCAAAAAGATGGTTAAGAAAGAGAGGTGTGACAAACAGGTGTGATGTGTTTTTTTATTTTGTTGAGTTTTGTTTTAAAAGAAAGTATAAAAACAGAGATTTTGAAGTTTTGATGGAATATGGTAAGTTATATAATGAATTAAATTATTCTTTATCTTAATAAATTATGATAAAATTAAAAAATTCATACCATAGAGATTCGAACTCGGGGTGGACAAACGGGTATCCAACCTAATTTTCCAAGACTTGGTTTTTTCTTCAACATTCAACGCATCTTTTATATGCCAAATCAAGCTTAAATTTTCTGGGTTGTTATCAATAATCTATTTTTTAAGTTCATCTAACATTTTAAAAGCTTCGTAAGAAGTCAAAAATTTGTCATCTGCATCTTGGAAATCTAATGTAAAAACATCTTCATCTATAACTAACATTTGTTTCGATTTATTATAATTTTCTATAATAAAATTAATTAATTTGGATGTATCTGATGTTAAATTATCGTATACTGAGATCTCTAAATCCAATTCCGGTTGATTATAATCATGTAGTAAATTTAAGCATATGTTCTCTATGGAGTGGTAGCAATTGTTTATCCCTTTATTGAAGCCATTAATTTTGCTTTCCGAAGAGATTTTATTCCATGCCCGACTCGTCGATAATATTGCATCAAGCACCGTAATTTGTTATAGATATTTATTGAACATTAAATCCTAGTTTTCTTCAATTTTGATCATTAAATCTGATAAAAGTTATTGGCGATATCTATTTTTAAATGCTTTGATAATGCCTTGTTCGAGTGGCCGAATCATTGAGGTGGTGAAAACAGAATAATTCAATACTATCTAGTTCTAAATCTTTTGAATGGACCGGTGCGGTATCTAATAACATCAAAATCTTTCTATTCTGTTTTGTCATTTCCGAATCAAGTTCTTTTATCCATCCCTTAAAAATGCAAAAATTAATCCAACTTTTAGCATTGTATCTATATACAGTAGGGAGATTCGCAACATTGATTCCTTTGAAACATCTAGGCCTTTTCGATTACTTATGGTTTGAGTTTTTCTCCGGCTTTATTTATTGCAAATAGAATAGTTAGCCTTTCTTTCGAAAATTTTCCATTAACCTTATCTGTTTAAGTAAATACATATGTTTATTTAGATGACTGCCTATACATCAATCCCGTTGCGTCACATAAGAAAATACCTTTGTACCTATATTCCGACAGTTTTTGTTTTAGAACGTCCCTAAAATTTTCTAAAGTTCCGATCTCCACCAAACTTGCTTCACACACAACTCCTTCGATTTTATTGCATTTCTTTAGATAAAAGATGCTAACCAGCCTGTAGACGTTTTAAATTTTTTAATGCAGCGCTTTTTTTTGCAACTTCAAGTGCCTTTTCAATTAATATCTCAGAGCTAACAGTAACGTTTCGAAACGGATTTCTTGTAACCATCGTAACAAAATTGGTTCTAATTCTTGTCTCTTATTAATTTTAGACATCCTTATCTTATTGTGTTCTTCTGGTTTAAGAATGTTAAAGTCAGATTACAGAGATTGTTTACCAAGCCTAAAGAAATGTTGTATTTGAATACCAACTTTCTTTGATTCTTATCAGATTCATTTTTAAAACAGCAGGTAGTTTTTTTTAATAAAGAATTTTCTTTTTGATTTTTTTATGAATTTTTGTTTGTGTTGTTCATATAACAGGGGTGTTAAAAAGAATAATTTATATTTCTAAACCAAAAAGGCATTTTATAATATTTTTTAATTGGCACTTGTGCATTTTCCCCCCTCCCAAAAAAATTTTATTCAATTATATTCACCTAAATAATATATTTAATTATATTTAATTAAAAGGGTATTCATTTCTTACATCATTAATAAAATCATCAAAAGACTTTCTAAATCTTTGTCTCCACATATATTCCCCTATATGACTATTCAATAAACTCCTATGTGTTCCATATCTAATTTTATTGCCGTTTTTAAATTTCTGCCAATCCTGTTCGATATGGTTAGTACTATAACCATGTTCAGACTTTACAAATTCAATTGAATGGTTAACTTTATAATTTACATAGCCTAAATCAGGCAAACAATCATAAACACGAGCAGAATCTGAAATTATAATAGTCCCAGCTAATATGTAACGTTGAATTAATGGTATTAGTGTTTCGGCGGTCCTATCTTCAACTGCTACTGAAAATTACCTTTTACAAATCACTTCATAACCACCAAATACCCACTGGGTTCTAACTAGTCTTCCTCTATTCTATTTGCGTTTCACTATTGCAAATTCATCGATTTCAACAACCACATCATACCTCCTAATATTATAGGGTTCCTTAAAAAATAATTACAGCAAATTTCCCTCATAAAATTTTTCCAGTCAACTATAGTGCTATTTGATCCTAATTTTACCTCGTGTTTAATTAAATCCTGCATTTGCATATTTTTTACGAATAAATACATCAAAAGAATAGATTGCTGGATTGTCAAATGTGTATGTTCAAAAATGAATCTTTTTTAACAGATACTTGTTTTCTACAAGTTTTTCTTGTGCAGCGGTAATAAAAACCAATATTTTTACCGTTTCGTTTTCGTAGATTGTATTTGCCTCCGCAAATACAATGACTCCTATCTAATATCAGTCCATGTGATTGAGCAAAAGACAAACTTGACCTTTCATCGATCGTCATAGTAATAAGTTCAGCATAAGAAGTGAATTTAAATTCATTTATTTTTCCTAATTTTTATTTAAATAATTTAATAATAATTTTTTAATTAAAATAAGAGGGGGGAAGTTTACAAGTGCCACGTCTATGATTCATGCAGATTTTTATTTTTTTATTCTTATACTTTTATTTAAAAACACGCTTTATGGGGTTCGAACTCGATGGTCCCAAAGGAGGGAGTGGGGGAGTCGTCAAAATTTTTATATGTCAATTTGGGGTTACTCACTCCGGTTTGATACCCCCAGGTTCGAATCCTGATATTAACTTAACCCTAACTTTAATTAGATTTAAATATTATTAACCAACCTAACTAACCTAGGTTAATGTCAGGATTCGAAACCGGGGGTAAAAAATCGGAGTTTAGACGTCAATTTGTATAAGTCTCTTTCCATAAGGTTAAAGAAAGTTAAGTTTTAATTCAATTTTAAAACAAATAAGAATTAATAAAATTTAATAAATATTAATAAAAATTAAAACAAGGGGAAATATTCTGTACAAGTACAATTTTTTATTTATATAAAACAAAAACATGCCTCGAACCCAAACTACACCGAATACCGAAATTTAATAAATTCTCCTTTTTTTTTATAAATATTTTTTATTTTATTTTATTAATAAATTCTCTATTTTATTAATAAATTCTTTTTATTATAAATATTTTTATTTTATTAATAATATCAGTAAAATATAATTTAATAAACTCTTTCTTTATGCAACAATAAATAGTTGTTATTCTCAAATAAAATGAATTTTTATTTTCTTTATTGAATAATTTTAAAACATTCCTTCTTGGAGGTGAAAGGATTGTATTTATATTTCTTCATATGTTTAAGTAAGTTTTTAACTGTAAGAATCGTAATGAAGATTGAATAAAATATGAGAATTGGTAAAAATACAGGAATGTCAAAAATGTCAAAAAAAGTTAAAAAGAAAGCACCGGCAATCAATTGCATGTAAAGAATCCACATCTTAAATTCTGGCAATCTTCTCATAAAAGGCCTAAATTCATTGCCTGTACATTCCGGTATTTCATAATCTATTGGTGTCTCATCAAACAAGTCTGGGATTTCTTCGTTTTGAGGAGTAAGAAAGCCAATTAATCCGTGAAGCAAATAAAGAAATAGACAATAAGTTATTAAAAAATGGCTTCCTTTAATAAGTATTCTTAGGAAAAATATGGCCAGGAATGATATGGCTATTAACCACCTTGTGCCTCTTTTGTTGACAGACTTGTCTAAATACATTTGGATAATATCGATAATCATTTAAGGGGAGATTTTTTATTTTTTAATTTCAAAAAAAATAACAAATCAATTAAAAGTTATTAAAAGTAATTAGAGTAAAAAGTAAAAATAAATAAAAGTGAAATAAAAATAAATAAAAGTAAAATAATAAATAAATAAAAGTAAAATAATAAATAAATAAAAGTAAAATAATAAATAAATAAAAGTAAAATAATAAATAAAAGTAAAATCAATCAATTAAAAGTAAAATAATAAATAAATCAATTAAAAGTAAAATAATAAATAAATCAATTAAAAGTAAAATAATAAATAAAAGTAATCAGAGTTAAAAGTAAAAAATTTAACTTAAAACTAATCATTACAAATCGAATTTACTTTCTCTATAATAGTTTCAATTTCATTCCCAAATCTTTCCAAACTCGGTATCAATATTTTTGCCTCTTCAGAATTTTGTGGTAATAAAGAACCTATTGCCGCAATTTCATCTTTCTCCAAATTATATTCTTGTAACAAACCTCTTAATTCTTCAATTTTATTTAAAGGAATTTTTGAACACATTTCTGCGTATTTAAAGGCGGAAATAAATGTCTTTTGGAATTGTGATCTTTTAATATCCAGGATTGCTTTGCCTTGTTGTGCTTGTAATATCTTAAAGGCTTCTGTAACCGTAAGAGGGTATACTTCTTCGCAATTCTCTAACCCGTAAGTTTTTTTCATCTCTGTCATTTGGGGGCAAAAGTATTCAAAAAAATATGTTTGCTGTAACCGGGATTCGAACCCGGGGCCTTCACGGCCACAACGTGACACTCTAACCAACTGAGCTACTACAGCCGTAAATAAATTATTTGAGTATATTTATTTCGAGGAAGGTTTTTAAATATAAATCCTGTATAAAACAAAATTAAAAGATTTTACGAATTTCTTAAAACTTTTCTTGTTTAATTCTTGTTTTTATTAAATAGAACATGGATATAATGGGTTTGGAATTTAGGAATTGTTTTATTGTCATAACCAAGAAAAGAATTATTATTAAAAAGTGGTAAATATAAACACTAAAAATATTTTTTGTTTATTTATTATAAACCATTAAGCAGAGATATTTACTTTTTCGGTACTTGTATATTATCCCCCGCCAATATATTTTTATATTAAATTTATAGCTGATTACTATTAATTTATATTAAATATTTTTTTTTAAAAAATTAAAATTAAATTAAAGAAAAATAAGATTATAAATTAAAAATAAATAGATACTAATTTAGTGGGAAATATAAACGGATTACATCAATAAAAGCCTGAAAAATGTTTTCCTTATTACACTGTCTCCACATAAATTCAACTAAATAAGATTCCAAATATCTCCTTGAAGTACCAGCTTCTTTTTTATTCCTCATCTTAGCGCGCATACATAAATTCTCAACTCTGTTGGTATTAACGCGTGTTATTGTATCGACAAAATTTAAGAAATGATTAACCCTAAAATGTTCATAACCAAGACTTTGAATTGCATTGTATGCTCTCCACATATCAGGTACTATTGTAGTACCAGGCAATACATACTGTTGTAATATAGGTAAAAGAGTTTCAGCATTTCTCGCATTTACCGGAACCAAAAAACATTCTTTTGTGGTACAATATATGCCACCAAAAACCCATTGCTGCCCTACTAATCTACCTCTGTGGTATTTTCTTCTTACAAATAGAGTTTCATCTATTTGAACCACATGTCCTACTCCCCCTATCATTTTAGCTTTAACTAATAAATCATAACCACATATCTGCCGAAATAAATGCTTCCATTTTACAAGACTTGTTCGTGTTAAATGTAATTCACGTCGTAATTTTCTGTAGTTCGATTCTTCAAAAATCCAATAGTATACTAGTTGCAAAATAATACGTATCTTCAATTTACTATTTTCAAAAATGCTTGATTTTCTAATGCTGCTTTCTTTTCTACACGGCCTGGAGCACTTCCAATGAAATCCATCAGTTCCTCGTCCACATTTTACTAACATCATATTTTGCAAACAGGTTTTACGAATTTGTGTATTTTTCAGAAGATTCAATGATTGACAGAAAGAAAGGAGCAACTTTACTATACAACTCAGGTACGAATCTCAATAGAAATTTGCAATTTTTATTATTTAAATAACGCAACGAAAGAAAACAAATAGTTAAAAAAGAAGATAAAAATGTATAGAAAAGGAATTAAAAGATATAGAAACAAATATTAAATAATAATAATTATTTTAAGGCTTTAATAAACTCTTTCCATAGATCACTATTGTTGTTTTTTCTTCTCCAAATAAATTCAAATAACTTTGAATCAATTTTATTCCATGTTCTCATCGAAATCGGTACCGTTCTTTTAATTCCAGACCAGGTGCCCTCAATCGCATTTGTGTGAAAGCCTTCCAAATTAATAAACTCTACTTTATGAATAACTATTTGATGAATAAAATGACTATTTGGCTTAAATTCATTGTATCCACGCCATCCATCTGTAACAATTATGGATCCAGGAAGTACATGTTTTAATATCAACTCGGTAAGCGTGATTGCATTCCTCTCTCTTACCTTAACAGTAAATAGCTTTCTTTCTTGTGTGTCCTCAACTCCTCCGAAAATCCAAACGCCATCCACCCAATGCCCCCGATTAAATTTGCGTTTTCCGAATTTACTCTCATCCAACTGCACAATTACACCAGGTCCTCCAATCTGCATAATAGTTTCTTCAAGGGAACCTTCATTTTTTTCATATATCAATTTTGTGATTCTACTAATTGTTTTTGTAGAATGCCCAGTTATTAATTGAATGCTTTGGAAAGAACATTTTGCTAACCAATAGTAAGCAATCTCTAAAAATTCACAGATCTTTAATTTGCTTAGATAGAAAATCGTACCTTTTAAGGCCGTTGTTGAGGTTCTGCAAGTCCATTTCGAACATTTGAATGTGACTTGATCAATCATTCTGGTTTCGGTATAACATATTGGGCACGAACTATAAGGAGCTATAATTTCGTTATCATATAGAAATATAACGGCAGAATTGGAGTCTTCAAAGATGCTTTTAAGGTTTTTTCTGCATACAAACATG
>CAUVYK010000221.1:0-229000 GCA_963556175.1 Tipula confusa
TTTTTTTTTTTTACGATAAAGCTTTGTTTACCAATAGATAGTGACTCTTTTTGAGAATAATTTTGAATTTTAAAAAAAAACATTGAACATTTTTTTTTTATATTATAATTAATACCACATGTAACTAAACTAGAAGAAGCCTCTTTTTGGTAGAGTATCTTTGATAAAAAAAAAAATTAATTTTTTTTTTACGATAAAGCTTTGTTTACCAATAGATAGTGACTCTTTTTGAGAATAATTTTGAATTTTAAAAAAAAACATTGAACATTTTTTTTTTATATTATAATTATTACCACATGTAATTAAACTAGAAAAAGCCTCTTTTTGGTAGAGTATCTTTGATAAAAAAAAAATTTAATTTTTTTTTTTTACGATAAAACTTTGTTTACCAATAGATAGTGACTCTTTTTGAGAATAATTTTGAATTTTAAAAAAAAACATTGAACATTTTTTTTGTGATTGGTATATCAATCATTTGAATCGATCAGTAAATTTTTATATTTATTCGAATTTTAAATATTATCATAGTAGTTTAAAATAAATGTATCAATTAGAAAAAAACAAATTTATAAACTAAACTTTTAAAATCTTTTGATACATAATTCACTGACTGATCTAGAGCTGGTGACTGGGATATCAATCATTTGAATCGATCAGTAATTTTTATTTTTATTCTGATTTTAAATATTTTCATAGTACGTTAAAATAAATGTATCGAATAGAAAAAAACAAATTTGTAAACTTAACTATTAAATACTTTTAATACACAATTTACTCCTTGATATAGAGCTGGTAATTGGGATATAAAACATTAGAATCGATCAATAATTTTGGTTTTTATTTTAATTTTTAATATTTTCATAGTATTTTAAAATAAATGTATTGATTCGCAAAAAACAAATTTGTAAACTAAACTATTAAAATCTTTTGAAACACAATTCACTCGCCGATCTTGAGCTGGTGATTGGGATATCAAACATTCGAATCGATCAATAATTTTTATTTTTATTCCAATTTTTAATATTTTCATAGTATTTTAAAATAAATGTATCCATTAGAAAAAACAAATTTGTAAACTAAACTATTAAAATATTTTGATACACAATTCACTCACTGTTTTAGAGCTGGTGATTGGGATATCAAACATTCGAATCGATTAATAATTTTTATTTTTATTTTTTAATTTTTTAATATTTTCATAATAGTTTAAAATAAATGTATAGATTAGAAAAAAACAAACTTGTAATCTAAAATATTAAAATCTTTTGATACACAATTCACACTCAGCTTTAAAGCTTTTGATTGAGATATTAAACATTCGAATCGTTCAATAATTTTTATTTTTATTCAACTATAATATTTTCATAGGAGTTTAAAATATATGTATCCATTAGGAAAAAACAAATTTATAACTAAAAAATTAAAACCTTTTGATAAACAATTCACTCGCTGATCTTGAGCTAGTGATTAAGGTATCAAACATTTGAATCGATCAATAATTTTTATATTTATTCTAATTTTTAATATTTTCTTAGTAGTTTAAAATAAATATATCCATTAGGAAAAAACAAATTAGTAAACTAAAATATTAAAATCTTTTGATACACAATTCACTCACTGATCTAGAGCTGGTGACTGGAATATCAAACATGCGAATCGATCAATAATTTTTATTTTTTTCGAATTTTAAATATTTTCCAAATATTTTCCAATTTATCCACTAGAAAAAACCAATTTGTAAACTAAACTTTTAAAATCTTTTGATACACAATTCACCCACTTATCTACAGCTGGCGATTGAAATATCAAACATTCAAATGGATCGCTAACTTTGATTTTTATTCAACTTTTTTATATTTTCATAGTAGTTTAAAATAAATGTATCCATTAGGGAAAAACAAGTTTTCAAACTTTAATATTAAAATCTTTTGAAACAGAATTCACTGACTGATCTAGACCTGGTGATTGGAATATCAAACATTCGAATCGATCAATAATTTTTATTTTTATTCTAATTTTTCATATTTTCATAGTAGTTTAAAATAAATGAATCCATTGGAAAAAAAACAAATTTGTAAACTAAACTATTAAAATCTTTTGATACACAATTCACTTACTGATCTAGAGCTGGTGATTGGGATATCAAACATTCGAATCGATCAATAATTTTTATTTTTATTCTAATTTAAATTATTTTCATAGTAGTTTAAAATAAATGTATCGATTAGAAAAAACAAATTAGTAAACTAAACTTTTTAAATATTTTGATACACAATTCACTCACTGATCTAGAGCTGGTGATTGAGATATCAAACATTCGAATCAATCAATAATTTTTATTTTTATTATAATTTTTAATATTTTCATAAAAGTTTAAAATAAATGTATCCATTAGGAAAAAACAAATTTGTAAACTAAAATATTAAAATACTTTGATACACAATTCACTCACTGATCTAGATCTGGTGTTTGGGATATCAAACATTCGAATCGATCAATAATTTTTATTTTTATTCGAATTTTAAATATTTTCATAGTAGTTTAAAATAAATGTATCAATTAGAAAAAAAAAATTGTAAACTAATCTATTAAAATCTTTTGATACACAATTCACTTACTTATCTACAGCTTGTGAATGAAATATCAAACATTTGAATCGATCACTAATTTTGATTTTTATTCAACTTTTTAATATGTAAATAGTATTTTAAAATAAATGTATCCATTAGGAAAAAACAAGTTTGTAAACTAAAATATTAAAATCTTTTGATACACAATTCACTGACTGATCAAGACTTAGTGATTAGGATATCAAACATTCGAATCAATCAATAATTTTGTTTTTATTTAAATTTTTAATAATTCATAGTACTTTAAAATAATTGTATCCTTTAGAAAAAAACAAATTTGTAAACTAAAATATTAAAATCTTTTGATAAAAAATTCACTCACTGATCAAGAGCTGGTGATAGAGTTACCAAACATTTGAATCCATCAATAACTTTTATTTTTATTCTAATTTTTAATATTTTCATAGTAGTTTAAAATAAATGTTTATATTAGAAAAAAACAAATTTTTAAACTAAACTATTAATATGTTTTGATACGAAATTCACTCACTGATCAAGAGCTGTTGATTGAGTTACCACACATTTGAATCGATCAATAATTTTTATTTTTATTCTAATTTTCAATATTTTCATAGTAGTTTAAAATAAATGTATCCATTGGAAAAAACAAATTTGTAAACTAAACTATTCAAATCTTTTGATACAAATTTCACTCATTGATTAAGAGCTGGTGATTGGGATATCAAACTTTTGGATAGATCAATAATTTTTATTTTTATTCCAATTATTAATATTTTCATAGTAGTTTTAAATAAATGTTTCGATTACGAAAAAAACAAGTTTGTAAACTAAAATTTTAAAATCTTTTGATACACAATTCACTCTGTGATCTAGAGCTGGTGAATGGGATATCAAACATTCGAATAGATCAATAATTTTTATTTTTAATCTAATTTTTAATATTTTCATAGTAGTTTAAAATAAATGTATCGATTAGGAAAAAAAAATTTGTAAACTAAAATATTAAAATCTTTTGATACACGATTCACTCACTGATCTAGAGCTGGTGATTGGGATATCAAACATTCGAATCGATCATTAATTTTTATATTTATTCTAATTTTTAATATTTCATAGCAGTTTAAAATAAATGTATCGATTAGGAAAAATTAAATTTGTAAACTAAAATAGATCAATAATTTTTATTTTTATTCCAATTTTCAATATTTTCATAGTAGTTCAAAATAAATGTTTCCATTAGAAAAAAACAAATTTGTAAACTAAACTATTCAAATCTTTTGATAAACAATTCACTCACTGATCTAGAGCTGGTGATTGGGATATCAAACATTCGAATCGATCATTACTTTTAAATTTATTCCAATTATTAATATTTTGATAGCAGTTAACTATAAATGTATCAATTAGATAAAATTAAATTTGTAAACCAAAATATTTTTAATATTTTGGTTTACAAATTTAATTTTCTTTTAATACACAATTCACTCACTGATCTAGAGCTGATGATTGGGATATCAAACTTTGAACTAGATTAATACTTTTTATTTTTATTCTAATTTTCAATATTTTCATAGTAGTTTAAAATAAATGTATCGATTAGAAAAAAACAAATTTGTAAACTAAAATATTAAAATCTTTTGATACACGATTCACTCACTGATCTAGAGCTGGTGATTGGGATATCAAACTTTCGAATCGATCGATAATTTTTATTTGTATTCTAATTTTTAATATTTTCATAGTAGTTTTAAATAAATGAAATGATTAGGAAAAAAAAATTTGTAAACTAAACTATTAAAATCTTTTGATACACAATTCACTCACTGATTTAGAGTTGGTGATTGGAATGTCAAACATTCGAATCGATCAATAATTTTGGTTTTTGTTCTAATTTTTAATGTTTTCATAGTAGTTTAAAATAAATGTATCGATTAAGAAAAAACCAATTTGTAAACTAAAATATTAAAATCCTTTGATGCGCAATTCACTCGCTGACCTAGAGTTGGTGAACGGGATATCAATTATTCAAATCAATCAATAATTTTTAATTTTTTTCGAATTTTAAATATTTTCATAGTAGTTTTAAATAAATGTATCCATTAAAAAAAAACAAATTTGTAAACTATACTATTAAAATATTTTGATACACAATTCACTCACTGATCTAGAGCTGGTGATTGGGATATCAAACATTCAAATCGATCAGTAATTTTTATTTCTATTCTAATTTGTAATATTTTCATAGTAGTTTAAAATAAATGTATTAATTAGAAAAAAACAAATTTGTAAACTAAACTATTCAAATCTTTTGATCACTCATTGATCTAGAGCTTGTAATTGGGGTATCAAACATTTGTATCGATCAATAATTTTTATTTTTATTCTAATTTTTTAAATATTTTCATAGTAGTTTAAAATAAATGTATCAATTAGGACAAACCAAATTTGAAAACTAAAATATTAAAATCTTTTGATACACAATTCACTCACTGTTTTAGAGCTGGTGACTGGGATATCAAACATTCAAATCGATCAATAATTTTTATTTTTATTCTAATTTTTAATATTTTCATGGTAGTTTAAAATAAATTTATCCACTAGAAAAAACAATTTTGTAAACTAGACGATTAAAATCTTTTGATACACAATTCAATCACTTATCTACAGCTGGTGACTGAAATATCAAACATTTGAATCCATCAATAATTTTGATATTTATTCAACTTTTTAATATGTTCATAGTAGTTTAAAATAAATTTATCCACTAGAAAAAACAAATTTGTAAACTAAACTGTTAAAATATTTTGATACACAATTAACTCACTGATTCAGAGCTGGTGATTGAGATATCAAACATTCTACTTGAACTACGAAAGCGATAACAAGCGGTTAAAATAAAAAGTGATAGAAAATGATAGTAAGTGATTTTAGTTAAGTGATTTTTGTTGTAAAATCAAGAATTGGTACAAGAACTAAGTTGTGAATAATTGTGTTTTATTGAGACAATTATTGTCTGTGAACGTGAACAGTGTCAAAAGTGGAACTTAAGCAGTTTTTGTGAAATTTGGTAGTGAACAATGTTATTCGGGTAGTTATTCACAATCCAGAAATATGAACCTTAAGTGAAAAGGCAAGAACGTAGCAATATTAAAATCTTTTGATACACAATTCACTCACTGATCTAGACCTGGTGATTGAGATATAAAGCATTCGAATTGATCAATAATTTTTATTTTTATTCCAATTTTTAATATTTTCATAGTAGTTTAAAATAAATGTATCCATTAGAAAAAAACAAATTTGTAAACTAAACCATTAAAATCTTTTGGTACACAATTCACTTACTTATCTACAGCTGGTGATTGGAATGTCAAACATTCGATTCGATCAATAATTTTTATTTTTTTTTATAATTTTTAATATTTTCATAATAGTTTAAAATAAATGTATCGATTAGAAAAAAACAAATTTGTAATCTAAAATATTAAAATTTTTTTAGACAAAATTCACAAACAGCTTTAAAGCTTTTGATTGAAATATTAAACATTCGAATCGATAAATAATTTTTATTTTTATTCAACTATAATATTTTCATAGTAGTTTAAAATAAATGTATATATTAGAAAAAAACAAATTTGTAAACTAAACTATTAAAATCTTTTGGTACACAATTCACTTACTTATCTCCAGCTGGTGATTGAAATATCAAACATTTGAATCGATCAATAATTTTGTTTTTTATTCAACTTTTTTATATGTTCATAGTAGTTTAAAATAAACGTATCCATTAGAAAAAAACAAGTTTGTATACTAAAATATTAAAATCTTTAGATACACAATTCATTATTCACTGATCTAGACCTGGTGATTGAGATATCAAACATTCGAATCGATCAGAAATTTTAATTTTTATTCTAATTTCTAATATTTGCATTGTAGTTTAAAATAAATGTATCCATTAGAAAAAAACAAATTTGTAAACTAAACTATTAAAATCTTTTGATAAATAATTCACTTACTGATCTAGAGCTAGTGATTGGGATATCAAACATTCGAATCGATCAATAATTTTTATTTTTGTTCTAATTTTAAGTATTTTCATATTGTTTTAAATAAATGTATCAATTAGAAAAAAACAAATTTGTAAACTAAACTATTAAAATCTTTTGATACACAATTCACTAACTGATTTAGAGCTAGAGATTGGGATATCAAACAATCGAATCGATCAGTAATTTTTCATAGTAGTTTAAAATAAATGTATTCATTAGAAAAAAACAAATTTGTAAATTGAACTATTTAAATATTTTGATACACAATTCACTCACTGATCTAGACCTTCTGATTGAGATATCAAACATTCGAGTCGATAAATAATATTGATTTTTATTCCAATATAAAATATTTTCATGGTACTTCAAATAAATGTATCCATTAGAAAAAAACAAATTTGTTTACTAAAATATTGAAATTTTTTTAGCCGAAATTTACACACAGCTTTAAAGCTATTGACTGAAATATCAAATATTTGAACCTATCAATAATTTTTATTTTTATTTAACTTTTTTATATTATCATAGTAGTTTAAAATAAACGTATCCATTAGAAAAAAACAAATTTGCAAATTAAATATTAAAATCTTTTGATAAACAATTCACTTACTTATCTAGAGCTGGCGATTGGGATATCAAACATTCGAATCGATCAAAAATTTTTATTTTTAATCTAATTTTTAATATTTTCATAATAGGTTAAAATAAATGAATCCATTAGAAAAAAAAAATTTGTAAACTAAACTATTAAAATCTTTTGATACACAATTCACTCACTTATCTACAGCTGGTGACTGAAATATCAAACATTTGAATATATCAATAATTTTGATTTTTATTTAACTTTTTTATATATCATAGTTATCATAGTAGTTTAAAATAAACGTATCCATTAGAAAAAAAAAAATTTGCAAATTAAATATTAAAATCTTTTGATAAACAATTCACTTACTGATCTAGAGCTGGTGATTGGGATATCAAACATTCGAATCGATCCATCAATTTTATTTTTATTCTAATTTTAAATATTTTCGTAGTAGTTTAAAATAAATGTATCAATTAGAAAAAAACAAATTTGTAAACTAAACAATTAAAATATTTTGATACTCAATTTACTTACTGATATAGAGCTGGTGATTGGGATATCAAACATTCGAATCGATCAGTAATTTTTCATAGTAGTTTAAAATAAATGTATCCATTAGAAACAAACAAATTTGTAAATTGAACTATTAAAATATTTTGATACACAATTCACTCACTGATCTAGACCTTCTGATTGAGTTATCAAACATTCGAGTCGATCAATAATATTGATTTTTATTCCCATTTTTAATATTTTCATAGTAGTTCAAATAAAAGTATCCATTAGAAAAAACAAATTTGTATTAAAATTTTTTTAGACGAAATTCACACACAGCTTTATAGCTTTTGATTAAGATATTAAACGTTCGAATTGATCTAAAATTTTTATTTTTATTCAACTTTATAATATTTTCATAGTAGTTTAAAATAAATGTATCCATTAGAAAAAATAAATTTTTAAACTATACTATTAAAATCTTTTGGTACACAATTCATTAACTTATAACTTATTAAGCTAGGGATTGAAATATCAAACATTTGAATAGATCAATAATTTTGATTTTTATTCAACTTTTTTATATGTTCATAGTAGTTTAAAATAAACGTATCCATTAGAAAAAAACAAGTTTGTAAACAAAAATATTGAAATCTTTTGATACACAATTCACTCACTGATCTAGACCTGGTAATTGAGATATCAAACATTCGAATCGATCAGAAAAATTTATTTTTATTCTAATTTTAAATATTTTCAAAGTAGTTTAAAATAAATCTATCCATTAGAAAAAAACAAATTTGTAAACTAAACCATTTAAATCTTTTGGTACACAATTCACTTACTTATCTACAGCTGGTGATTGAAATATCAAACATTTGAATCGATCAATAATTTTGTTTTTTATTCAACTTTTTTATATGTTCATAGTAGTTTAAAATAAACGTATCCATTAGAAAAAAACAAGTTTGTATACTAAAATATTAAAATCTTTTGATACACAATTTGCTCACTGTTCTAGAGCTGGTGATTGGGATATCAAGCATCCGAATCGATCAATAATTTTTATTTTTATTCTAATTTTTAATATTTTCATGGAAGTTTAAAATAACAGTATCGATTAGAAAAAAACAAATTTGTAAACTAAAATATTAAAATTTTTTGATACAAAATTCACTTACTGATCTAGAGCTGGTGATTGGGATATCAAACATTCGAATCGATCAATAATTTTTATTTTTGTTCTAATTTTAAATATTTTCGTATTGTTTAAAATAAATGTATCAAGTAGAAAAAAACAAATTTGTAACACAACAAACTTTTGGTACACAATTCACTTACTTATCTCCAGCTGGTGATTGAAATATCAAACATTTGAATCGATCAATAATTTTAATTTTTATTCAACTTTTTTACATGTTCATTCTAGTTTAGAATAAACGTATCCATTAGGAAAAAACAAGTTTGTAAACTAAAATATTAAAATCTTTTGATACACAATTCACTGATTAATCTAGATCTGGTGATTAAAATATCAAACATTCGAATCGATCAAAGATTTTGATTTTTATTTTAATTTTTAATATTTTCATAGTAGTTTAAAATAAATGTATCCATTAGAAAAAAATCAGTTTGTAAACTTAAATATTAATATCTTTTGATACACAATTCACTGACTGATCTAGACCTGGTGATTAAGATATCAAACATTCGAAACGATCAATAATTTTTATATTTATTCGAATTTTAAATATTTTTTAGTAGTTTAAAATAAATGTATCCATTAGAAAAAAACAAATTTGTAAACAAAACTATTAAAATATTTTGATACACAATTCACTCACTGATCTAGAGCTGGTGATTGAGATATCAAACATTCAAATCAATCAATAATTTTTGTTTTTATTCTAATTTTCAATATTTTCATAATATTTTAAAATAAATGTATCGATTAGAAAAAAACAAATTTTTGATCTAAAATATTAAATTTTTTTTAGACAAAATTCACACACAGCTTTAGAGCTTTTGATTGAGATATTAAACATTCGAATCGATCAATAAATTTATTTTTATTCTACTTTAATATTTTCGTAGTAGTTTAAAATAAATGTATTAATTAGAAAAAAACAATTATGTAAACTTAACTATTTAAATCTTTTGATACACAATTCACTCACTGATTTAGAGTTGGTGATTGGAATGTCAAACATTCGAATCGATCAATAATTTTGGTTTTTGTTCTAATTTTTAATGTTTTCATAGTAGTTTAAAATAAATGTATCGATTAAGAAAAAACCAATTTGTAAACTAAAATATTAAAATCCTTTGATGCGCAATTCACTCGCTGACCTAGAGTTGGTGAACGGGATATCAATTATTCAAATCAATCAATAATTTTTAATTTTTTTCGAATTTTAAATATTTTCATAGTAGTTTTAAATAAATGTATCCATTAAAAAAAAACAAATTTGTAAACTATACTATTAAAATATTTTGATACACAATTCACTCACTGATCTAGAGCTGGTGATTGGGATATCAAACATTCAAATCGATCAGTAATTTTTATTTCTATTCTAATTTGTAATATTTTCATAGTAGTTTAAAATAAATGTATTAATTAGAAAAAAACAAATTTGTAAACTAAACTATTCAAATCTTTTGATCACTCATTGATCTAGAGCTTGTAATTGGGGTATCAAACATTTGTATCGATCAATAATTTTTATTTTTATTCTAATTTTTTAAATATTTTCATAGTAGTTTAAAATAAATGTATCAATTAGGACAAACCAAATTTGAAAACTAAAATATTAAAATCTTTTGATACACAATTCACTCACTGTTTTAGAGCTGGTGATTGGGATATCAAACATTCAAATCGATCAATAATTTTTATTTTTATTCTAATTTTTAATATTTTCATGGTAGTTTAAAATAAATTTATCCACTAGAAAAAACAATTTTGTAAACTAGACGATTAAAATCTTTTGATACACAATTCAATCACTTATCTACAGCTGGTGACTGAAATATCAAACATTTGAATCCATCAATAATTTTGATATTTATTCAACTTTTTAATATGTTCATAGTAGTTTAAAATAAATTTATCCACTAGAAAAAACAAATTTGTAAACTAAACTGTTAAAATATTTTGATACACAATTAACTCACTGATTCAGAGCTGGTGATTGAGATATCAAACATTCTACTTGAACTACGAAAGCGATAACAAGCGGTTAAAATAAAAAGTGATAGAAAATGATAGTAAGTGATTTTAGTTAAGTGATTTTTGTTGTAAAATCAAGAATTGGTACAAGAACTAAGTTGTGAATAATTGTGTTTTATTGAGACAATTATTGTCTGTGAACGTGAACAGTGTCAAAAGTGGAACTTAAGCAGTTTTTGTGAAATTTGGTAGTGAACAATGTTATTCGGGTAGTTATTCACAATCCAGAAATATGAACCTTAAGTGAAAAGGCAAGAACGTAGCAATATTAAAATCTTTTGATACACAATTCACTCACTGATCTAGACCTGGTGATTGAGATATAAAGCATTCGAATTGATCAATAATTTTTATTTTTATTCCAATTTTTAATATTTTCATAGTAGTTTAAAATAAATGTATCCATTAGAAAAAAACAAATTTGTAAACTAAACCATTAAAATCTTTTGGTACACAATTCACTTACTTATCTACAGCTGGTGATTGGAATGTCAAACATTCGATTCGATCAATAATTTTTATTTTTTTTTATAATTTTTAATATTTTCATAATAGTTTTAAATAAATGTATCCATTAAAAAAAAACAAATTTGTAAACTATACTATTAAAATATTTTGATACACAATTCACTCACTGATCTAGAGCTGGTGATTGGGATATCAAACATTCAAATCGATCAGTAATTTTTATTTCTATTCTAATTTGTAATATTTTCATAGTAGTTTAAAATAAATGTATTAATTAGAAAAAAACAAATTTGTAAACTAAACTATTCAAATCTTTTGATCACTCATTGATCTAGAGCTTGTAATTGGGGTATCAAACATTTGTATCGATCAATAATTTTTATTTTTATTCTAATTTTTTAAATATTTTCATAGTAGTTTAAAATAAATGTATCAATTAGGACAAACCAAATTTGAAAACTAAAATATTAAAATCTTTTGATACACAATTCACTCACTGTTTTAGAGCTGGTGATTGGGATATCAAACATTCAAATCGATCAATAATTTTTATTTTTATTCTAATTTTTAATATTTTCATGGTAGTTTAAAATAAATTTATCCACTAGAAAAAACAATTTTGTAAACTAGACGATTAAAATCTTTTGATACACAATTCAATCACTTATCTACAGCTGGTGACTGAAATATCAAACATTTGAATCCATCAATAATTTTGATATTTATTCAACTTTTTAATATGTTCATAGTAGTTTAAAATAAATTTATCCACTAGAAAAAACAAATTTGTAAACTAAACTGTTAAAATATTTTGATACACAATTAATTCACTGATTCAGAGCTGGTGATTGAGATATCAAACATTCTACTTGAACTACGAAAGCGATAACAAGCGGTTAAAATAAAAAGTGATAGAAAATGATAGTAAGTGATTTTAGTTAAGTGATTTTTGTTGTAAAATCAAGAATTGGTACAAGAACTAAGTTGTGAATAATTGTGTTTTATTGAGACAATTATTGTCTGTGAACGTGAACAGTGTCAAAAGTGGAACTTAAGCAGTTTTTGTGAAATTTGGTAGTGAACAATGTTATTCGGGTAGTTATTCACAATCCAGAAATATGAACCTTAAGTGAAAAGGCAAGAACGTAGCAATATTAAAATCTTTTGATACACAATTCACTCACTGATCTAGACCTGGTGATTGAGATATAAAGCATTCGAATTGATCAATAATTTTTATTTTTATTCCAATTTTTAATATTTTCATAGTAGTTTAAAATAAATGTATCCATTAGAAAAAAACAAATTTGTAAACTAAACCATTAAAATCTTTTGGTACACAATTCACTTACTTATCTACAGCTGGTGATTGGAATGTCAAACATTCGATTCGATCAATAATTTTTATTTTTTTTTATAATTTTTAATATTTTCATAATAGTTTAAAATAAATGTATCGATTAGAAAAAAACAAATTTGTAATCTAAAATATTAAAATTTTTTTAGACAAAATTCACAAACAGCTTTAAAGCTTTTGATTGAAATATTAAACATTCGAATCGATAAATAATTTTTATTTTTATTCAACTATAATATTTTCATAGTAGTTTAAAATAAATGTATATATTAGAAAAAAACAAATTTGTAAACTAAACTATTAAAATCTTTTGGTACACAATTCACTTACTTATCTCCAGCTGGTGATTGAAATATCAAACATTTGAATCGATCAATAATTTTGTTTTTTATTCAACTTTTTTATATGTTCATAGTAGTTTAAAATAAACGTATCCATTAGAAAAAAACAAGTTTGTATACTAAAATATTAAAATCTTTAGATACACAATTCATTATTCACTGATCTAGACCTGGTGATTGAGATATCAAACATTCGAATCGATCAGAAATTTTAATTTTTATTCTAATTTCTAATATTTGCATTGTAGTTTAAAATAAATGTATCCATTAGAAAAAAACAAATTTGTAAACTAAACTATTAAAATCTTTTGATAAATAATTCACTTACTGATCTAGAGCTAGTGATTGGGATATCAAACATTCGAATCGATCAATAATTTTTATTTTTGTTCTAATTTTAAGTATTTTCATATTGTTTTAAATAAATGTATCAATTAGAAAAAAACAAATTTGTAAACTAAACTATTAAAATCTTTTGATACACAATTCACTAACTGATTTAGAGCTAGAGATTGGGATATCAAACAATCGAATCGATCAGTAATTTTTCATAGTAGTTTAAAATAAATGTATTCATTAGAAAAAAACAAATTTGTAAATTGAACTATTTAAATATTTTGATACACAATTCACTCACTGATCTAGACCTTCTGATTGAGATATCAAACATTCGAGTCGATAAATAATATTGATTTTTATTCCAATATAAAATATTTTCATGGTACTTCAAATAAATGTATCCATTAGAAAAAAACAAATTTGTTTACTAAAATATTGAAATTTTTTTAGCCGAAATTTACACACAGCTTTAAAGCTATTGACTGAAATATCAAATATTTGAACCTATCAATAATTTTTATTTTTATTTAACTTTTTTATATTATCATAGTAGTTTAAAATAAACGTATCCATTAGAAAAAAACAAATTTGCAAATTAAATATTAAAATCTTTTGATAAACAATTCACTTACTTATCTAGAGCTGGCGATTGGGATATCAAACATTCGAATCGATCAAAAATTTTTATTTTTAATCTAATTTTTAATATTTTCATAATAGGTTAAAATAAATGAATCCATTAGAAAAAAAAAATTTGTAAACTAAACTATTAAAATCTTTTGATACACAATTCACTCACTTATCTACAGCTGGTGACTGAAATATCAAACATTTGAATATATCAATAATTTTGATTTTTATTTAACTTTTTTATATATCATAGTTATCATAGTAGTTTAAAATAAACGTATCCATTAGAAAAAAAAAATTTGCAAATTAAATATTAAAATCTTTTGATGAACAATTCACTTACTGATCTAGAGCTGGTGATTGGGATATCAAACATTCGAATCGATCCATCAATTTTATTTTTATTCTAATTTTAAATATTTTCGTAGTAGTTTAAAATAAATGTATCAATTAGAAAAAAACAAATTTGTAAACTAAACAATTAAAATATTTTGATACTCAATTTACTTACTGATATAGAGCTGGTGATTGGGATATCAAACATTCGAATCGATCAGTAATTTTTCATAGTAGTTTAAAATAAATGTATCCATTAGAAACAAACAAATTTGTAAATTGAACTATTAAAATATTTTGATACACAATTCACTCACTGATCTAGACCTTCTGATTGAGTTATCAAACATTCGAGTCGATCAATAATATTGATTTTTATTCCCATTTTTAATATTTTCATAGTAGTTCAAATAAAAGTATCCATTAGAAAAAACAAATTTGTATTAAAATTTTTTTAGACGAAATTCACACACAGCTTTATAGCTTTTGATTAAGATATTAAACGTTCGAATTGATCTAAAATTTTTATTTTTATTCAACTTTATAATATTTTCATAGTAGTTTAAAATAAATGTATCCATTAGAAAAAATAAATTTTTAAACTATACTATTAAAATCTTTTGGTACACAATTCATTAACTTATAACTTATTAAGCTAGGGATTGAAATATCAAACATTTGAATAGATCAATAATTTTGATTTTTATTCAACTTTTTTATATGTTCATAGTAGTTTAAAATAAACGTATCCATTAGAAAAAAACAAGTTTGTAAACAAAAATATTGAAATCTTTTGATACACAATTCACTCACTGATCTAGACCTGGTAATTGAGATATCAAACATTCGAATCGATCAGAAAAATTTATTTTTATTCTAATTTTAAATATTTTCAAAGTAGTTTAAAATAAATCTATCCATTAGAAAAAAACAAATTTGTAAACTAAACCATTTAAATCTTTTGGTACACAATTCACTTACTTATCTACAGCTGGTGATTGAAATATCAAACATTTGAATCGATCAATAATTTTGTTTTTTATTCAACTTTTTTATATGTTCATAGTAGTTTAAAATAAACGTATCCATTAGAAAAAAACAAGTTTGTATACTAAAATATTAAAATCTTTTGATACACAATTTGCTCACTGTTCTAGAGCTGGTGATTGGGATATCAAGCATCCGAATCGATCAATAATTTTTATTTTTATTCTAATTTTTAATATTTTCATGGAAGTTTAAAATAACAGTATCGATTAGAAAAAAACAAATTTGTAAACTAAAATATTAAAATTTTTTGATACAAAATTCACTTACTGATCTAGAGCTGGTGATTGGGATATCAAACATTCGAATCGATCAATAATTTTTATTTTTGTTCTAATTTTAAATATTTTCGTATTGTTTAAAATAAATGTATCAAGTAGAAAAAAACAAATTTGTAACACAACAAACTTTTGGTACACAATTCACTTACTTATCTCCAGCTGGTGATTGAAATATCAAACATTTGAATCGATCAATAATTTTAATTTTTATTCAACTTTTTTACATGTTCATTCTAGTTTAGAATAAACGTATCCATTAGGAAAAAACAAGTTTGTAAACTAAAATATTAAAATCTTTTGATACACAATTCACTGATTAATCTAGATCTGGTGATTAAAATATCAAACATTCGAATCGATCAAAGATTTTGATTTTTATTTTAATTTTTAATATTTTCATAGTAGTTTAAAATAAATGTATCCATTAGAAAAAAATCAGTTTGTAAACTTAAATATTAATATCTTTTGATACACAATTCACTGACTGATCTAGACCTGGTGATTAAGATATCAAACATTCGAAACGATCAATAATTTTTATATTTATTCGAATTTTAAATATTTTTTAGTAGTTTAAAATAAATGTATCCATTAGAAAAAAACAAATTTGTAAACAAAACTATTAAAATATTTTGATACACAATTCACTCACTGATCTAGAGCTGGTGATTGAGATATCAAACATTCAAATCAATCAATAATTTTTGTTTTTATTCTAATTTTCAATATTTTCATAATATTTTAAAATAAATGTATCGATTAGAAAAAAACAAATTTTTGATCTAAAATATTAAATTTTTTTTAGACAAAATTCACACACAGCTTTAGAGCTTTTGATTGAGATATTAAACATTCGAATCGATCAATAAATTTATTTTTATTCTACTTTAATATTTTCGTAGTAGTTTAAAATAAATGTATTAATTAGAAAAAAACAATTATGTAAACTTAACTATTTAAATCTTTTGATACACAATTCACTCACTAATCTAGAGCTAGTGATTAGGTTACCAAACATTTGTATCGATCAATAATTTTTATTTTCATTCCAATTTTAAATATTTTCATAGTAGTTTAAAATAAATGTATCGATTAGGAAAAAACAAAATTGTTAACTAAACTATTTAAATCTTTTGATAAGCAATTCACTCATTGATCTATAGCTGGTGATTGGGATATCAAACATTCGAATTGATCAATAATTTTCATTTTTTTTTCTAATTTTTAATATTTTCATAGTAGTATAAAATAAATGTATCCATTAGAAAAAAACAAATTTGTAAACTAAAGTATTCAAATCTTTTGATACACAATTCACTCACTGATCTAGAGCTGGTGATTGGGATATCAAACGTTCAAATCGATCAATAATTTTTATTTTTACTCTAATTTTTAATATGTTCATAGTAGTTTAAAATAAATGTAACGATTAGAAAAAACAAATTTGTAAACTAAAGTATTCAAATCTTTTGATACACAATTCACTCACTGATCTAGAGCTGGTGATTGGGATATCAAATACTCAAATCGATCAATAATTTTTATTTTTATTCTAAATTTTAATATTTTCATTGTAGTTTAAAATAAATTTATCCATTAGAAAAAACAAATTTATAAACAAAACGGTTATAATATTTTAATACACAATTCATTCACTGATCTAGAGCTGGTAATTGGGGTATCAAACATTCGAATCGATCAATAATTTTTATTTTTATTCGAATTTTAAATATTTTCATAGGTGATTAAAATAAATGTATCAATTAGAAAAAAAAACAAATTTGTAAACTAAACTATTAAAATCTTTTGATACATAATTCACTCACTGATCTAGAGCTGGTGATTGGGATATCAAACATTTGAATCGATCAGTAATTTTCATTTTTATTCTAATTGGTAATATTTTCATAGTAGTTTAAAATAAATGTATCCATTCGAAAAAAACAAATTTGTAAACTAAACTATTAAAATCTTCTAAGACACAATTCACTCCCTGATATGGAGCTGGTAATTGGGATATCAAACATTAGAATCGATCAATCATTTTGGTTTTTGTTCTAATTTATAATATTTTTATAGTAGTTTAAAATAAATGTATCGATTAAGAAAAAACAAATTTGTAAACTTAAATATTAAAATCTTTTGATAAACAATTCACTGACTTATCTAGACCTGGTGATTGGGATATCAAACATTCGAAACGATCAAAAAATTTTATTTTTATTACAATTTTTAATATTTTCATAGTAGTTTAAAATAAATGTTTATATTAGAAAAAAAC
This sequence comes from Tipula confusa, assembly GCA_963556175.1. Classification (NCBI taxonomy): domain Eukaryota; kingdom Metazoa; phylum Arthropoda; class Insecta; order Diptera; family Tipulidae; genus Tipula; species Tipula confusa. Next base: position 18,037 of record CAUVYK010000221.1, read on the forward strand.
TAATTTGTAAACTAAACAATTAAAATCTTTTGATACCCTATTCACAAACTGATCTAGAGCTGGTGATTGGGATATCAAATATTCCCATCGATCATTAATTTTTATATTTATTCTAATTTTAAATATTTTCATAGTAGTTTAAAATAAATGTTTCCATTAGAAAAAACAAAATTGTAAACTAAAATATTAAAATCTTTTGATACACAATTCACTCACTGATCTAGACCTGGTGATTAGGATATCAATCATTCAAATCGATTATTAATTTTTATATTTATTCTAATTTTTAATATTTTCATAGTTCTTTAAAATAAATGTATCAATTAGAAAAAACAAATTTGTATACTAAAATATTAAAATCTTTTGATACATAGTTCACTCACTGATCTAGAGCTGGTGATTGAGATATCAAACATTCGAATCAATCAATAATTTTTATTTTTATTCTAAGTTTAAATATTTTAATAGTAGTTTAAAATAAATGTATCGATTAGAAAAAAACAAATTTGTAATCTAAAATATCAAATTTTTTTTAAACGAATTTCACACACAGCTTTGGAGCTTTTGATTGAGATTTTAAACATTCGAATCGATTAATAAATTTATTTTTATTCAGCTATAATATTTTCATAGTAGTTTAAAATAAATGTATACATTAGAAAAAAACAAATATGTAAACTAAACTAATATAATCTTTTGATACACAATTCACTCACTAATCTAGGGCAAGTGATTAGGATATCAAACATTTGTTTCGATCAATAATTTTTATTTTTTTTCTTATTTTAAATATTTTTATAGTAGTTTAAAATAAATGTATCCATTAGGAAAAACCAAATTTGTAAACTAAAATATTAAAATCTTTTGATACACAATTCACTCACTGATCTAGAGCTAGTGAATGGGATATCAAACGTTCGAATCGATCAATAATTTTTATTTTTATTTGAATTTTAAATATTTTCATAGTACTTTAAAATAAATGTATCAATTAGAAAAAAACAAATTTGTAAACTAAACTATTAAAGACTTTTGATACACAAGTCACTCACTGATCTAGGGGTAGTGATTGGGATATCAAACATTTGGATCGATCAATAATTTTGGTTTGTATTCTAATTTTTAATATTTTTATACTAGTTTAAAATAAATGTATCCATAAGAAAAAAACAAATTTGTGAACTAAACTTTTAAAATCTTTTGATACATTATTGACTCTCTGATTAAGAGCTGGTGATTGGGATATCAAACGTTCGAATCGATCAATAAAATTGATTTTTATTCCAATTTTTATTATTTTCATAGTAGTTTAAAATAAATGGTTACATTAGAAAAAAACAAATATGTAAACTAAACTAATATAATCTTTTGATACACAATTCACTCACTAATCTAGGGCTAGTGATTAAGATATCAAACATTTGTATTGATCAATAGTATTTATTTTTTTTCTAATTTTAAATATTTTTATAGTAGTTTAAAATAAATGTATCCATAAGGAAAAACCAAATTTGTAAACTAAAATACTAAAATCTCTTGATACACAATTCACTCACTGATCTAGAGCTAGTGACTGAAAAATCAAACATTCGAATCGATCAATAATATTGATTTATAGCCCAATTTTTATTATTTTCATAGTAGTTTAAAATAAATGTATCCATTAGAAAAAACAAATATGTAAACTAAACTATTAAAATCTTTTGATACACAATTCACTCAATAATCTAGAGCTGGTAATTGGGATATTAAACATTTGAATCGATCAATAATTTTTATTTTTATTCTAATTTTTAATATTTTCATAGTATTTTAAAATAAATGTTTCCATTCGAAAAAAACAAATTTGTAAACTAAACTATTAAAATCTTTTGATATAAAATTCACTCACTAATCTTGAGCTGGTAATTGGGATATTAAACATTTGAATCGATCATAAATTTTGGTTTTTATTCTAATTTTTAATATTTTCATAGTACGTTAAAATAAATGTATCCATTCGAAAAAAACAAATTTGTAAACTAAACTATTAAAATCTTTTGATACACAATTCACTCGCCGATCTTGAGCTGTAGATTGGGATATCAAACATTCGAATCGATAAATAATTTTTATTTTTATTATAATTATTAATATTTTCATAGTATTTTAAAATAAATTTATCCATTAGAAAAAACAAATTTGTAAACTAAACTATTAAAATCTTTTGACACTCAATTCACACACTGCTTTAGGGCTGATGATTGGGATATCAAACATTCGAATCGATCAATAATTTTTATTTTTATTCGAATTTTAAATATTTTCATAGTAGTTTAAAATAAATGTATGAATTAGAAAAAAACAAATTTGTAAACTAAACTATTAAAATCTTATGATACACAATTCTCTCACTGATCCAGAGCTGGTGATTGGGATATCAAATATTTGAATCGATCAATAATTTTTATTATTATTCTAACTTTTAATATTTTAGTATTTTAAAATAAATGCATCTATTAGAAAAAACAAATTTGTGAACTTAACTATTAAAATCTTTTGTGACTCAATTCACTCACTGTTTTAGGGTTGATGATTGGGATATCAAACATACAAATCGATCAATAATTTTTATTTTTATTCTAATTTTTAATATTTTCATAAAATCTTAAAATAAATGTATCCATTAGAAAAAACAAATTTGTAAACTAAACTATTAAAAGCGTTTGATACACAATTCACTCACTAATCTAGAGCTGGTAATTGGGATATTAAACATTTTAATCGATCAATAATTTTTGTTATTATTCTAATTTTCAATATTTTCATAATACTTTAAAATAAATGTATCCATTCGAAAAAAAAAACAAATTTGTAAACTAAACTATTAAAATCTTTTGATACAAAATTCACTCACTAATCTAGAGTTGGTAATTAGGGTTTTATACATTTGAATCGATCAATAATTTTAGTTTTTATTCTAATTTTAATTTTTTCATAGTACTTTAAAATAAATGTATCAATTAGAAAAAAACAAATTTGTAAACTAAACTATTAAAGACTTTTGATACACAAGTCACTCACTGATCTAGGGGTAGTGATTGGGATATCAAACATTTGAATAGATCAATAATTTTTATTTTTATTCTAATTTTAAATAATTTCATAGTACGTTAAAATAAATGTATCGATTAGAAAAAAACAAATTTGTGAACTAAACTATTAAAATCTTTTGATACATTATTCACTCATTGATCTAGAGCTGGAGATTGGGATATCAAACATTCGAACCGATCAATAATATTGATATTTATTCTAATTTTTATTATTTTCATGATAGTTTAAAATAAATTTATCCACTAGAAAAAACAAATTTGTAAACTAAACTATTAAAATCTTTTGATACACAATTCACTCACTGATCTAAAGCTTTTGATTGAGATATCAAACATTTGAATCGATCAGTAATTTTTATTTTTATTCTAATTTTAAATATTTTCATAGTAGTTCAAAATAAATGTATCCATTCGAAAAAAACAAATTTGTAAACTTAACTATTTAAATTTTTTAATACACAAATCACTCACTGATCTAGAGCTGGTGATTATGATATCAAACATTTGAATCGATCAGTAATTTTTATTTTTATTCTAATTTTAAATATTTTCATAGTAGTTTAAAAAAAATGTATCGATTCGAAAAAAACAAATTTGTTAACTAATCTATTAAAATCTTTTAATACACAACTCACTTCCTGATATAGAGCTGGTAATTGGGATATAAAACATTAGGATCGATCAAAAATTGTGGTTTTTATTCTAATTTTTAATATTTTCATAGTTCGTTAAAATAAATGGTTCCATTTGTAAACTAAACAAATTTGTAAACTAACAAATTTTTAAACTAAACTATTAAAATCTTTTGATACCCAATTCATTTGCCGATCTTGAGCTGGTGATTGGGATATCAAACATTCGAATCGATAAATAATTTTTATTTTTATTCCAATTTTAAATATTTTCATAGTATTTTAAAATAAATGTATCCATTAGGAAAAACAAATTTGTAAACTAAACTATTAAAACCTTTTGAAACTCAATTCACTCACTGTTTTAGGGCTGATGATTGGGATATCAAACATTCAAATCGATCAATAATTTTTATTTTTATTCTAATTTTTAATATTTTCATGGTAGTTTAAAATAAATTTATTCACTAGAAAAAACAAATTTGTAAACTAAACTATAAAAATTTTTTAAACACAATTCACTCACTAATCTAGAGCTGGTGATTGGGATATCAAACATTCGGATCGATCAATAATTTTTATTTTTATTCTAATTTTTAATATTTTCATAAAAGTTTAAAATAAATGTATCGATTAGAAAAAAATAAATTTGTGAAATAAAATATGAAAATTTTTTTAGACGAAATTCACACACAGCTTAAGAGCTGGTGATTGGGATACCAAACATTCGCATCGATCGAAAATTTTTATTTTTATTCTAATTTAAAATATTTGCATGGTAGTTCAAATAAATGTATCCATTAGAAAAATATTTTCATAGTAGTTTAAAATAAATGAATCCATTAGATAAGAAAACAAATTTGTAAACTAAACTATTAAAATCTTTTGATACACAATTCACTCACTGATCTAGAGCTGGTGATTGGGATATCAAACATTCGAATCGATCAATAATTTTATTTTTATTCTAATTTTTATTATTTTCATAGTAGTTTAAAATAAATTTATCCATTAGAAAAAAACAAATTTGTAAACTAAACTATTAAAATATTTTGAAACACAATTCACTCGCTGATGTAGAGCTGGTGATTGAGATATCAAACATTCAAATCAATCAATAATTTTTATTTTTATTCTAATTTTTAATATTTTCATAATAGTTTAAAATAAATGTATCAATTAGAAAAAACAAATTTGTAAACTAAACTATTAAAATCTTTTAATATACAAGTCACTCACTGATCTAGAGGTAGTGATTGGGATATCAAACATTTAAATCGATCAATAATTTTGGTTTTTATTCTAATTTTTAATATTTTCATAGTACGTTAAAATAAATGTATCGAATAGAAAAAAACAAATTTGTGAACTGAACTATTAAAATCTTTTGATACATTATTCACTCACTGATCTAGAGCTGGTGATTGGGATATCAAACATTTGAATCGATCAATAATATTGATATTTATTCCAATTTTTATTATTTTCATAGTAGTTTAAAACAAATGTATCCATTAGAAAAAACAAATTTGTAATCTAAACTATTAAAGGCTTTTGATAAACAATTCACTCACTAATCTAGAGCTGGTAATTGGGATATTAAACATTTGAATCGATCAATAATTTTGATTTTTAATCTAATTTTCAATATTTTCATAGTACTTTAATATAAATGTATCAATTAGAAAAAAACTAATTTATAAACTAAACTATTAAAATCTTTTGATACACAATTCACTCACTGATCTGGAGCTGGTGATTGGGATATCAATCATTTGAATCGATCAGTAAATTTTTATTTTTATTCGAATTTTAAATATTATCATAGTAGTTTAAAATAAATGTATCAATTAGAAAAAAACAAATTTATAAACTAAACTTTTAAAACCTTTTGATACATAATTCACTCACTGATCTAGAGCTGGTGATTGGGATATCAATCATTTGAATCGATCAGTAATTTTTATATTTATTCTAATTTTAAATATTTTTATAGTATTTTAAAATAAATGTATCCATTAGAAAAAACAAATTTGTAAACTAAACTATTAAAATCTTTTGATACACAATTCACTCACTGTTTTAGAGCTAATGATTGGGATATCAAACATTCGAATCGATTAATAATTTTTATTTTTATTTTTTAATTTTTAATATTTTCATAATAGTTTAAAATAAATATATAGATTAGAAAAAAACAAACTTGTAATCTAAAATATTAGATTTTTTTTAGACAAAATTCACGAACAGCTTTAGAGCTTTTGATTGAGATATTTAACATTCGAATCGATCAATAATTTTTATTTTGATTCAACTATAATATTTTCATAGGAGATTAAAATAAATGTATCCATTAGGAAAAAACAAATAAGTAAACTAAAATATTAAAACCTTTTGATAAACAATTCACTCACTGATCTAGAGCTGGTGATTGGGATATCAATCATTTGAATCGATCAGTAAATTTTTATTTTTATTCGAATTTTAAATATTATCATAGTAGTTTAAAAAAAATGTATCAATTAGAAAAAAACAAATTTATAAACTAAACATTTAAAACCTTTTGATACATAATTCACTCACTGATCTAGAGCTGGTGATTGGGATATCAAACATTCGAATCGATCAATAATTTTTATTTTTATTCTAATTTTAATTTTTTTCATAGCAGTTTAAAATAAATGTATCAATTAGAAAAAAACAAATTTGTAAACTAAACTATTAAAATCTTTTGATACAAAATTCACTTACTAATCTTGGGCTGGTAATTGGGATATTAAACATTTGAATCGATCAATAATTTTGGTTTTTATTCTAATTTTTAATATTTTCATAGTACGTTAAATTAAATGTATCCATTCGAAAAAAACAAATTTGTAAACTAAACTATTAAAATATTTTGATACACAATTCACTCCCTGATCTTAAGCTGTAGATTAAGATATCAAACATTCGAATAGATCAATTATTTTTATTTTTATTCCAATTTTAAATATTTTCATAGTAGTTTAAATTAAACATATTTATTAGAAAAAAACAAATTTGTAAACTAAACTATCAAAATCTTTTGATACACAATTCACTTACTGATCCAGAGCTGGTGATTGGGATATCAAACATTTTGATCGATCAATAATTTTTATTTTTATTCTAATTTATAATATCTTCATAGAAGTTTAAAATAAATGTATCCATTCGAAAAAAACAAATTTTTAAACTAATCTATTAAAATCTTTTAATACACAATTCACTTCCTGATATAGAGCTGGTAATTGGGATATCAAACATTAGAATCAATCAATAATTTTGGTTTTTATTCTAATTTTTAATATTTTCATAGTAGTTTAAAATAAATGTATCGATTAGAAAAAAAAACAAATTTGTAAACTAAACTATTAAAATCTTTTGATACACAATTCACTCTGCGATCTAGAGCTGGTGATTGGGATATCAAACATTCAAATCGATCAATATTATTGATATTTATTCCAATTTTTAATATTTTCATAGTAGTTTAAAATAAATGTATCCATTAGAAAAAACAAATTTGTAAACTAAACTATTAAAAGCTTTTGATACACAATTCACTCACTAATCTAGAGCTGGTAATTGGGATATTAAACATTTGAATTAATCAATAATTTGGGTTTTTAATCTAATTTTCAATATTTTCATAGTACTTTAAAATAAATGTATCCATTAGAAAAAAAACAAATTTGTAAACTAAACTATTAAAATCTTTTGATACAAAATTCACTCACTAATCTAGAGCTGGTAATTAGGATATTAAACATTTGAATCGATCAATAATTTTAGTTTTTATTCTAATATTAATATTTCATAGTAGTTTAAAATAAATGTATCCATTCGAAAAAACAAATTTGTAAACTAAACTATTAAAATCTTTTGATACACAATTCACTCACTGATCTAGTGCTAGTGATTGGGATATCAAACATTCGAATCGATCAATAATTTTTATGTTTATTCGAATTTTAAATATTTTCATAGTAGTTTAAAATAAATGTATCAATTAGAAAAAAACAAATTTTTAACTAAACTATTAAAATCTTTTGATACACAAATCACTCACTGAACTAGAGCTGGTGATTATGATATCAAACATTTGAATCGATCAGTAATTTTTATTTTTATTCTAATTTTAAATATTTTCATAGTAGTTTAAAAAAAATGTTATCCATTCGAAAAAAACAAATTTGTTAACTAATCTATTAAAATCTTTTAATACACAATTCACTTTCTGATATAGAGCTGGTAATTGGGATATCAAACATTCAAATCAATCAATAATTTTTATTTTTATTATAATTTTTAATATTTTCATAAAAGTTTAAAATAAATGTATCGATTAGAAAAAAACAAATTTGTGAAATAAAATTTGAAAATTTTTTTAGACGAAATTCACACACAGCTTAAGATCTGGTGATTGGGATACCAAATATTCGCATCGATCGAAAATTTTTATTTTTATTCTAATTTAAAATATTTGCATGGTAGTTCAAATAAATGAATCCATTAGAAAAATAGTTTCATAGTAGTTTAAAATAAATGAATCCATTAGTTAAAAAAAAATATTTTTATCTAAACTATTAAAATCTTTTGATACACAATTCACTCACTGATCTAGAGCTGGTGATTGGGATATCAAACATTTGAATCGATCAGTAATTTTTATTTTTATTCTAATTTTAAATATTTTCATAGTAGTTCAAAATAAATGTATCCATTCGAAAAAAACAAATTTGTAAACTTAACTGTTTAAATTTTTTAATACACAAATCACTCACTGATCTAGAGCTGGTGATTATGATATCAAACATTTGAATCGATCAGTAATTTTTATTTTTATTCTAATTTTAAATATTTTTATAGTAGTTTAAAAAAAATGTATCGCTTCGAAAAAAACAAATTTGTTAACTAATCTATTAAAATCTTTTAATACACAATTCACTTCCTGATATAGAGCTGGTGATTGGGATATCAAACATTAGGATCGATCAAAAATTGTGGTTTTTATTCTAATTTTTAATATTTTCATAGTACGTTAAAGTAAATGGTTCCATTTGTAAACTAAACAAATTTGTAAACTAACAAATTTTTAAACTAAACTATTAAAATCTTTTGATACCCAATTCATTTGCCGATCTTGAGCTGGTGATTGGGATATCAAACATTCGAATCGATAAATAATTTTTATTTTTATTCCAATTTTAAATATTTTCATAGTATTTTAAAATAAATGTATCAATTAGAAAAAAACAAATTTGTAAACTAAACTATTAAAATCTTTTGATACACAATTCACTCACTGTTTTAGAGCTGGTGATTGGGATATTAAACATTCAAATCGATCAATAATTTTTATTTTTATTCTAATTTGTAATATTTTGATGGTTGTTTAAAATAAATTTATCCACTAGAAAAAACAAATTTGTAAACTAAAATTTTAAAATCTTTTGATACACAATTCACCCACTTATCTACAGCTGGCGATGGAAATATCAAACATTCAAATGGATTACTAACTTTGATTTTTATTCAACTTTTTTATATTTTCATAGAAGTTTAAAATAAATGTATCCATTAGGGAAAAACAAATTTGCAAACTTAAATATTAAAATCTTTTAATACACAATTCACTCACTGATCTAGACCTGGTGATTGGAATATCAAACATTCGAATCGATCAATAATTTTTAATTTTATTCTAATTTTTCATATTTTCATAGTAGTTTAAAATAAATGAATCCATTAGAAAAAAAAACAAATTTGTAAACTAAACTATTAAAATCTTTTGATACACAATTCACTCACTAATCTAGAGCTGGTGATTGGGATATCAAACATTCGAATCGATCAATGATTTTTATTTTTATTATAATTTTAATTATTTTCATAGTAGTTTAAAATAAATGTATTCATTAGAAAAAAACAAATTTGTAAACTAAACTTTTTAAATATTTTGATACACGATTCACTCACTAATCAAGAGCTGGTGATTGATATATAAACATTCGTATCAATCATAAATTTTTATTTTTATTCAACTATAATATTTTCATAGTAGTTTAAAATAAATGTATACATTAGAAAAAAACAAATTTGTAAACTAAAATATTAAAATCTTTTGATACACAATTCACACGCAGCTTTAAAGCTTTTGATTGAGATATTAAACATTCGAATCGTTCAATAATTTTTATTTTTATTCAACTATAATATTTTCATAGGAGTTTAAAATATATGTATCCATTAGGAAAAAACAAATTTATAACTATAATATTAAAACCTTTTGATAAACAATTCACTAACTGATCTAGAGCTAGTGATTAAGGTATCAAACATTTGAATCGATCAATAAAGTTTATATTTATTCTAATTTTTGATATTTTCATAGTAATTTAAAATAAATGTATCCATTAGGAAAAAACAAATTAGTAAACTAAAATATTAAAATCTTTTGATACACAATTCACTCACTGATCTAGAGCTGGTGACTGGCATATCAAACATGCGAATCGATCAATAATTTTTATTTTTTTCGAATTTTAAATATTTTCATAGTAGTTTAAAATAAATTTATCCACTAGAAAAAACAAATTTGTAAACTAAACTTTTAAAATCTTTTGATACACAATTCACCCACTTATCTACAGCTGGCGATTGAAATATCAAACATTCAAATGGATCACTAACTTTGATTTTTATTCAACTTTTTTATATTTTCATAGTAGTTTAAAATAAATGTATCCATTAGGGAAAAACAAGTTTGCAAACTTAAATATTAAAATCTTTTGAAACAGAATTCACTGACTGATCTAGACCTGGTGATTGGAATATCAAACATTCGAATCGATCAATAATTTTTATTTTTATTCTAATTTTTCATATTTTCATAGTAGTTTTAAATAAATGAATCCATTAGAAAAAAAAACAAATTTGTAAACTAAACTATTAAAATCTTTTGATACACAATTCACTCACTGATCTAGAGCTGGTGATTGGGATATCAAACATTCGAATCGATCAATAATTTTTATTTTTTTCGAATTTTAAATATTTTCATAGTATTTTAAAATAAATTTATCCACTAGAAAAAACAAATTTGTAAACTAAACTTTTAAAATCTTTTGATACACAATTCACTTATCTACAGCTGGCGATTGAAATATCAAACATTCAAATGGATCACTAACTTTGATTTTTATTCAACTTTTTTATATATTCATAGTAGTTTAAAATAAATGTGTCCATTAGGGAAAAACAAGTTTGCAAACTTAAATATTAAAATCTTTTGAAACAGAATTCACTGACTGATCTAGACCTGGTGATTGGAATATCAAACATTCGAATCGATCAATAATTTTTATTTTTATTCTAATTTTTCATATTTTCATAGTTGTTTTAAATAAATTAATCCATTAGAAAAAAAAACAAATTTGTAAACTAAACTATTAAAATCTTTTGATACACAATTCACTCACTGATCTAGAGCTGGTGATTGGGATATCAAACATTCGAATCGATCAATAATTTTTATTTTTATTCTAATTTAAATTATTTTCATAGTAGTTTAAAATAAGTGTATCGATTAGAAAAAAACAAATTTGTAAACTAAACTTTTTAAATATTTTGATACACAATTCATTCACTGATCTAGAGCTGGTGATTGAGATATCAAACATTCGAATCAATCAATAATTTTTATTTTTATTATAATTTTTAATATTTTCATAAAAGTTTAAAATAAATGTATCCATTAGGAAAAAACAAATTTGTAAACTAAAATATTAAAATATTTTGATACACAATTAACTCACTGATCTAGATCTGGTGTTTGGGATATCAAACATTCGAATCGATCAATAATTTTTATTTTTATTCGAATTTTAGATATTTTCATAGTAGTTTAAAATAAATGTATCAATTAGAAAAAAAAAATTGTAAACTAATCTATTAAAATCTTTTGATACACAATTCACTTACTTATCTACAGCTTGTGAATGAAATATCAAACATTTGAATCGATCACTAATTTTGATTTTTATTCAACTTTTTAATATGTTAATAGTATTTTAAAATAAATGTATCCATTAGGAAAAAACAAGTTTGTAAACTAAAATATTAAAATCTTTTGATACACAATTCACTGACTGATCTAGACTTAGTGATTAGGATATCAAACATTCGAATCAATCAATAATTTTGTTTTTTATTTTAATTTTTAATATTTCATAGTAGTTTAAAATAATTGTATCCTTTAAAAAAAACAAATTTGTAAACTAAAATATGAAAATCTTTTGATAAACAATTCAATCACTGATCAAGAGCTGGTGATAGAGTTACCAAACATTTGAATCGATCAATAATTTTTATTTTTATTCTAATTTTCAATATTTTCATAGTAGTTTAAAATTAATGTATCCATTGGAAAAAACAAATTTGTAAACTAAACTATTCAAATCTTTTGATACAAATTTCACTCATTGATTAAGAGCTGGTGATTGGGATATCAAACTTTCGGATAGATCAATAATTTTTATTTTTATTCCAATTATTAATATTTTCATAGTAGTTTTAAATAAATGTTTCGATTACGAAAAAACAAGTTTGTAAACTAAAATTTTAAAATCTTTTGATACACAATTCACTCTGTGATCTAGAGCTGGTGAATGGGATATCAAACATTCGAATAGATCAATAATTTTTATTTTTAATCTAATTTTTAATATTTTCATAGTAGTTTAAAATAAATGTATCGATTAGGAAAAAAAAAATTTTAAATTAAAATATTAAAATCTTTTGATACACGGTTCACTCACTGATCTAGAGCTGGTGATTGGGATATCAAACATTCGAATCGATCATTAATTTTTATATTTATTCTAATTTTTAATATTTTCATAGCAGTTTAAAATAAATGTATCGATTAGGAAAAATTAAATTTGTAAACTAAAATAGATCAATAATTTTTATTTTTATTCCAATTTTCAATATTTTCATAGTAGTTTAAAATAAATGTTTCCATTAGAAAAAAACAAATTTGTAAACTAAACTATTCAAATTTTTTGATAAACAATTCACTCACTGATCTAGAGCTGGTGATTGGGATATCAAACATTCGAATCGATCATTAATTTTTATATTTATTCCAATTTTTAATATTTTCATAGCAGTTAACTATAAATGTATCGATTAGGAAAAATTAAATTTGTAAACTAAAATACTAAAATCTTTTAATACACAATTCACTTACTGATCTAGAGCTGATGATTGGGATATCAAACTTTGGACTAGATCAATAATTTTTATTTTTATTCTAATTTTCAATATTTTCATAGTAGTTTAAAATAAATGTATCGATTAGAAAAAAACAAATTTGTAAACTAAAATATTAAAATCTTTTGATACACGATTCACTCACTGATCTAGAGCTGGTGATTGGGATATCAAACATTCGAATCGATCTTTAATTTTTATATTTATTCTAGTTTTTAATATTTTCATAGTAGTTTAAAATAAATGTTTCCATTAGAAAAAAACAAATTTGTAAACTAAAATATTAAAATCTTTTGATAAGCAATTCACTCACTGATCAAGAGCTGGTGATTGGGATATCAAACATTCGAATCGATCATTAATTTTTATATTTATTCTAATTTTTATTATTTTCATAGTAGTTTAAAATAAATGTTTCCATTAGAAAAAAACAAATTTGTAAACTAAAATATTAAAATCTTTTGATAAGCAATTCACTCACTGATCAAGAGCTGGTGATTGAGTTACCAAACATTTGAATACAAATTCACTCTGTGATCAAATTCTCACAATTCACTCTGTGATCTAGAGCTGGTGAATGGGATATCAAACATTCGAATAGATCAATAATTTTTATTTTAATTTTAAGTTTTAATATTTTCATAGCAGTTTAAAACAAATGTATCGATTAGGAAAAACAAATTTGTAAACTAAAATATTAAAATCTTTTGATACACAATTCACTATGTGATCTAGAGCTGGTGAATGGGATATCAAACATTAGAATAGATCATTATTTTTTATATTTATTCTAATTTTTAATATTTTCATAGATGTTTACTATAAATGTATCGATTAGGAAAAATTAAATTTGTAAACTAAAATATTAAAATCTTTTGATACACTATTCACTCACTGATCTAGAGCTGGTGATTGGGATATCAAACATTCGAATCGATAAATAATTTTTATTGGTATTCTAATTTTTAATATTTTCATAGTAGTTTAAAATAAATGTATCGATTAGAAAATAACAAATTTGTAAACTAAAATATTAAAATCTTTTGATATACGATTCACTCACTGATCTAGAGCTGGTGATTAGGGTACCAAACATTCGAATCGATCATTAATTTTTATATTTAATCTAATTTTTAATATTTTCATAGTAGTTTAAAATAAATGTTTCCATTAGAAAAAAACAAATTTGTAAACTAAAATATTAAAATCTTTTGATAAGCAATTCACTCACTGATCAAGAGCTGGTGATTGAGTTACCAAACATTTGAATCGATCAATAATTTTTATATATATTCTAATTTTCAATATTTCCATAGTAGTTTAAAATAATTGTATCCATTGGAAAAAACAAGTTTGTAAACTAAACTATTCAAATCTTTTGATACAAATTTCACTCATTGATCTAGAGCTGGTGATTGGGATATCAAACATTCGGATAGATTAATACTATTTATTTTTATTCCAATTATTAATATTTTCATAGTAGTTTTAAATAAATGTTTCGATTAGGAAAAAACAAGTTTGTAAACTAAAATATTAAAATCTTTTGATACACAATTCACTCTGTGATCTAGAGCTGGTGAATGGGTTATCAAACATTTGAATTGATCTATAACATTTATTTAAATTCTAATTTTTAATATTTTCATAGTAGTTTAAAAAAAATTTATCGATTAGAAAAAAACAAATTTGTAAACTAAAATATTAAAATCTTTTGATATACGATTCACTCACTGATCTAGAGCTGGTGATTAGGGTACCAAACATTCGAATCGATCATTAATTTTTATATTTATTCTAATTTTTAATATTTTCATAGTAGTTTAAAATAAATGTTTCCATTAGAAAAAACAAATTTGTAAACTAAAATATTAAAATCTTTTGATAAGCAATTCACTCACTGATCAAGAGCTGGTGATTGAGTTACCAACAATTTGAATACAAATTCACTCTGTGATCAAATTCTCACAATTCACTCTGTGATCTAGAGCTGGTGATTGGGATATGAAACATTCGAATAGATCACTAATTTTTTTTTTATTTTAAGTTTTAATATTTTCATAGCAGTTTAAAATAAATGTATCGATTAGGAAAAAACAAATTTGTAAACTAAAATATTAAAATCTTTTGATACACGATTCACTCACTGATCTAGAGCTGGTGATTGGGGTATCAAACATTCGAATCGATCATTAATTTTTATATTTATTCTAATTTTTAATATTTTCATAGTATTTTAAAATAAATGTATCCATTAGAAAAAACAAATTTGTAAACTAAACTATTAAAATCTTTTGATACACAATTCACTCACTGTTTTAGAGCTGGTGATTGGGATATCAAACATTCGAATCGATTAATAATTTTTATTTTTATTTTTTAATTTTTAATATTTTCATAATAGTTTAAAATAAATGTATAGATTAGAAAAAAGCCAACTTGTAATCTAAAATATTAGATTTTTTTTAGACGAAATTCACGCACAGCTTTAGAGCTTTTGATTGAGATATTAAACATTCGAATCGATCAATAATTTTTATTTTGATTCAACTATAATATTTTCATAGGAGATTAAAATAAATGTATCCATTAGGAAAAAACAAATAAGTAAACTAAAATATTAAAACCTTTTGATAAACAATTAACTCACTGATCTAGAGCTGGTGATTGGGATATCAAACATTCGAATCGATCAATAATTTTTATTTTTATTCTAATTTTAATTATTTTCATAGTAGTTTAAAATAAATGTATCAATTGGAAAAAAACAAATTTGTAAACTAACCTATTAAAATCTTTTGATACACAATTCACTCACTGTTTTAGAGCTGGTAATTGGGATATTAAACATGTAAATCGATCAATAATTTTTATTTTTATTCTAATTTGTAATATTTTGATGGTTGTTTAAAATAGATTTATCCACTAGAAAAAACAAATTTGTAAACTAAAATTTTAAAATCTTTTGATACACAATTCACCCACTTATCTACAGCTGGCGATGGAAATATCAAACATTCAAATGGATTACTAACTTTGATTTTTATTCAACTTTTTTATGTTTTCATAGAAGTTTAAAATAAATGTATCCATTAGGGAAAAACAAATTTGCAAACTTAAATATTAAAATCTTTTAATACACAATTCACTCACTGATCTAGACCTGGTGATTGGAATATCAAACATTCGAATCGATCAATAATTTTTAATTTTATTCTAATTTTAAATATTTTCATAGTAGTTTAAAATAAATGAATCCATTAGAAAAAAAAACAAATTTGTAAACTAAACTTTTAAAATCTTTTGATACACAATTCACTCACTGATCTAGAGCTGGTGATTGGGATATCAAACATTCGAATCGATCAATAATTTTTATTTTTATTCTAATTTTAATTATTTTCATAGTAGTTTAAAATAAATGTATCCATTAGAAAAAAACAAATTTGTAAACTAAACTTTTTAAATATTTTGATACACAATTCACTCACTGATCAAGAGCTGGTGATTGATATATCAAACATTCGTATCAATCATAAATTTTTATTTTTATTCAACTATAATATTTTCATAGTAGTTTAAAATAAATGTATACATTAGAAAAAAACAAATTTGTAAACTAAAATATTAAAATCTTTTGATACACAATTCACACACAGCTTTAAAGCTTTTGATTGAGATATTAAACATTCGAATCGTTCAATAATTTTTATTTTTATTCAACTATAATATTTTCATAGGAGTTTAAAATATATGTATCCATTAGGAAAAAACAAATTTATAACTAAAATATTAAAACCTTTTGATAAACAATTCACTCATTGATCTAGAGCTAGTGATTAAGGTATCAAACATTTGAATCGATCAATAATTTTTATATTTATTCTAATTTTTAATATTTTCATAGTAGTTTAAAATAAATGTATCCATTAGGAAAAAACAAATTAGTAAACTAAAATATTAAAATCTTTTGATACACAATTCACTCACTGATCTAGAGCTTGTGACTGGAATATCAAACATGCGAATCGATCAATAATTTTTATTTTTTTCAAATTTTAAATATTTTCATAGTAGTTTAAAATAAATTTATCCACTGGAAAAAACAAATTTGTAAACTAAACTTTTAAAATCTTTTGATACACAATTCACCCACTTATCTACAGCTGGCGATTGAAATATCAAACATTCAAATGGATCACTAACTTTGATTTTTATTCAACTTTTTTATATTTTCATAGTAGTTTAAAATAAATGTATCCATTAGGGAAAAACAAGTTTGCAAACTTAAATATTAAAATCTTTTGAAACAGAATTCACTGACTGATCTAGACCTGGTGAATGGAATATCAAACATTCGAATCGATCAATAATTTTTATTTTTATTCTAATTTTTCATATTTTCATAGTAGTTTAAAATAAATGAATCCATTAGAAAAAAAACAAATTTGTAAACTAAACTATTAAAATCTTTTGATACACAATTCACTCACTGATCTAGAGCTGGTGATTGAGATATCAAACATTCGAATCAATAAATAATTTTTATTTTTATTATAATTTTTAATATTTTCATAAAAGTTTAAAATAAATGTATCCATTAGGAAAAAACAAATTTGTAAACTAAAATATTAAAATATTTTGATACACAATTCACTCACTGATCTAGATCTGGTGTTTGAATATCAAACATTCGAATCGATCAATAATTTTTATTTTTATTCGAATTTTAAATATTTTCATAGTAGTTTAAAATAAATGTATCAATTAGAAAATAAAAATTGTAAACTAATCTATTAAAATCTTTTGATACACAATTCACTTACTTATCTACAGCTTGTGAATGAAATATCAAACATTTGAATCGATCACTAATTTTGATTTTTATTAAACTTTTTAATATGTTAATAGTATTTTAAAATAAATGTATCCATTAGGAAAAAACAAGTTTGTAAACTAAAATATTAAAATCTTTTGATACACAATTGACTGACTGGCCTAGAACTGGTGATTGGGATTTCAAACATTTGATTCGATCAATAATTCTTTTTTTTATTCTAATTTTTAATATTTTCATAGTAGTTTAAAATAAATGTAAATTAGAAAAAAACAAATTTGTAAACTAAAGTATTTAAAAAATTTTATACGAAAATTACACACAGCTTTAGAGCTTGCGATTGAGATATTAAATATTTGAATCGATCAAAAATTTTGATTTTTATTCAACTTTTTAATATTTTCATAGTAGTTTAAAATAAATGTATCTATTAGAAAAAAACAAATTTGTAAACTAAACTATTAAAATCTTTTGATACACGATTCACTCACTGATCTAGAGCTGGTGATTGTAATATCAAACATTCGAATCGATCATTAATTTTTATATTTATTCTAATTTTTAATATTTTCATAGCAGTTTTAAATAAATGTATCATTAGGAAAAAAAAATTTGTAAACTAAAATATTAAAAACTTTTGATACACAATTCACTCACTGATCTAGAGCTGATGATTGGGATATAAAACATTCAAATCGATCAATAATTTTTATTTTTATTCTAATTTTTAATATTTCATAGAAGTTTAAAATAAATTTATCCATTAGAGAAAACAAATTTGTAAACTAAGCTATTAAAATCGTTTGATACACAATTCACTCACTGATCTAGAGCTGGTGATTGAGGTGTCAAACATTTGAATCGTTCGATAATTTTTATTATTATTCTTATTTTTAATATTTTCGTAGTAGTTTAAAATAAATGTATCGATTAGAAAAAAACAAATTTGTAAACTAAACTATTTAAATCTTTTGATACACAATTCACTCACTGATCTGGAGCTGGTGATTGGGATATCAAACATTCGCATTGATCAATAATTTTTATTTTTATTCTAATTTTTAATATTTTTATAGTAGTTTAAAATAAATGTATCCATTAGAAAAAAAAACAAATTTTTAAACTAAACTATTAAAATCTTTTGACACACAATTCACTCACTAATCTAGAGCTGGTTATTGGGATGTCCAAAATTCGAAACGATCATTAATTTTTATTTTTATTCTAATTTTAGATATTTTCATATTTGTTTAAAATAAATGTATCCATTTGGAAAAAACAAGTTTGTAAACTATAATATTAAAATCTTTTGATACAAAATTTACTCACTGATCTAGAGCTGGTGATTGGGATATCAAACATTCAAATCGATCTATAATTTTTATATTTATTCTAATTATTAATATTTTCCTAGTTGTTTATAATAAATGTTTCGATTAGGAAAAAACCAATTTGTAGACTAAAATATTAAAATCTTTTGATACACAATTCACTCACTGATCTAGAGCTGGTGATTGGTATATCAAACATTCGAATCGATCATTAATTTTTATATTTATTCTATTTTTTAATATTTTGAAAACTGTTTAAAATAAATGTTTCGATTAGGAAAAATTAAATATGTAAACCAAACTATTAAAATCTTTTGATACACAATTCACTCACTGATCTAAAGCTGGTGACTGGGATATCAGACATTTGAATCGATCAATAATTTTGATTTTTATTCTAATTTTTAATATTTTCATAGTAGTTTAAAATATATGTATCGATTAGGAAACAACCAGTTTGCAAACTAAAATGTTAAAATCTTTTGATACACAATTCACTCACTGATCTAGGGCTGTTGATTGTGATATCAAACATTCGAATCGATCAATAATTTTTATTTTTATTTTAATTTTTAACATTTTCATAGTAGTTTGAAATAAATGTTCTGATTAGGAAAAAACAAATCTGTAAAATAAAATATTCAAATCATTTGATACACAATTCATTCACTGATCTACAGCTGGTGATTGAAATATCAAACATTTGAATCGATAAATAATTTTGATTTGTATTCAACTTTTTAATATGTTCATAGTAGTTTAAAATAAATGTATCCATTAGGAAAAAACAAGTTTGTAAACTAAAATATTAAAATCTTTTGATACACAATTGACTGACTGGCCTAGACCTGATGATTGGGATATCAAACATTTGAATCGATCAATAATTCTTTTTTTTATTCTAATTTTTAATATTTTCATAGTAGTTTAAAATAAATGTAAATTAGAAAAAAACAAATTTGTAATCTAAAATATTTAAAAAATTTTATACGAAAATTACACACAGCTTTAGAGCTGGCGATTGAGATATTAAATATTCGAATCGATCAAAAATTTTGATTTTTATTCAACTTTTTAATATTTTCATAGTAGTTTAAAATAAATGTATCTATTAGAAAAAAACAAATTTGTAAACTAAACTATTAAAATCTTTTGATACACGATTCACTCACAGATCTAGAGCTGGTAATTGTAATATCAAACATTCGAATCGATCATTAATTTTTATATTTATTCTAATTTTTAATATTTTCATAGCAGTTTAAAATAAATGTTTCGATTAGGAAAAATTAAATTTGTAAACCAATTTATTTAAATCTTTTGATACACAATTCACTCACTGATCTAAAACTGGTGATCGGGATGTCAAACATTCGAAACGATCAATAATTTTTATTTTTATTCTAATTTTTAATATTTTCATAGTAGTTTAAAATAAATGTATCATTAGGAAAAAAAAATTTGTAAACTAAAATATTAAAAACTTTTGATACACAATTCACTCGCTGGTATAGAGCTGGTGATTGGGATATCAAACATTCGAATCGATAAATAATTTTTTTTTAATTCTAATTTTTAATACTTTCATAGTAGTTTAAAATAAATGTATCGATTAGAAAAAAACAAATTTGTGAACCAATCTATTCAAATCTTTTGATAAACAATTCACTCACTGATCTAGAGCTGGTGATTGGGATATCAAATATTCGCATTGATCAATAATATTCATTTTTTTTCTAATTTTTAATATTTTCATAGTAGTTTAAAATAAATGTATCCATAAGAAAAAAACAAATTTGTAAACTAAACTATTAAAATCTTTTTATACATAATTCACTCACTGATCTAGAGGTGGTAATTGGGATATAAAACATTTATATCGATAAATAATTTTTATTTTTATTCTAATTTTTAATATTTCATAGAAGTTTAAAATAAATTTATCCATTAGAGAAAACAAATTTGTAAACTTAGCTATTAAAATCGTTTGATACACAATTCACTCACTGATCTAGAGCTGGTGATTGAGGTGTCAAACATTTGAATCGTTCGATAATTTTTATTATTATTCTAATTTTTAATATTTTCATAGTAGTTTAAAATAAATGTATCGATTAGAAAAAAACAAATTTTTAAACTAAACTATTTAAATCTTTTGATACACAATTCACTCACTTATCTAGAGCTGGTGATTGGGATATCAAACATTCGCATTGATCAATAATTTTTATTTTTATTCTAATTTTTAATATTTTCATAGTAGTTTAAAATAAATGTATCCATTAGAAAAAAAACAAATTTGTAAACTAAACTATTTAAATCTTTTGATACACAATTCACTCACTGATCTAGAGCTGGTTATTGGGATGTCCAAAATTCGAAACGATCAATAATTTTTATTTTTATTCTAATTTTTAATATTTTCATAGAAGTTTAAAATAAATTTATCATTAGGAAAAAAAAAATTTGTAAACTAAACTATTAAAAACTTTTGATACACAATTCACTCACTGATATAGAGCTGGTTTTTGGGATATCAAACATTCCAATCGAACAGTAATTTTTATTTTTATTCTAATTTTAGATATTTTCATATTTGTTTAAAATAAATGTATCCATTAGAAAAAAAAAATTTGTAAACTAACCTATTAAAATATTTTGATACACAATTCACTCACTGATCAAGAGCTGGTGATTGGGATATAAAACATTCAAATCAATCAATAATTTTTATTTTTATTTTGATTTTAAATATTTTCATACTTGTTTAAAATAAATGTATCGATTAGAAAAAAACAAATTTGTAAACTAAACTTTTAAAATCTTTTGATACACAATTCACTCACTGATCTAGAGCTGGTGATTGGGATATCAAACATTCGCATTGATCAATAATATTTATTTTTATTCTAATTTTTAATATTTTCATAGTAGTTTAAAATAAATGTATCCATTGGAAAAAAACAAATTTGTAAACTAAACTATTAAAATCTTTTGATACACAATTCACTCACTGATCTAGTGGTGGTGATTGGGATATCAAACATTTGAATCGATAAATAATTTTTATTTTTATTCTAATTATTAATATTTTCATAGTAGTTTTAAATAAATGTTTCGATTAGGAAAAAACCAGTTTGTAGACAAAAATATTAAAATCTTTTGATACACAATTCACGCAGTGATCTAGAGCTGGAGAATGGGATATCAAACATTTGAATCGATCATTAATTTTTATATTTATTCTAATTTTTAATATATTTATAGCAGTTTAAAATAAATGTTTCGATTAGGAAAAATTAAATTTGTAAACCAAACTATTAAAATCTTTTGATACACGATTCACTCACTGATCTAGAGCTGGTGATTGGGATATTAAACATTCGAATCGATCATTAATTTTTATATTTGTTCTAATTTTTAATATTTTCATAGCAGTTTAAAATAAATGTATCGATTAGGAAAAATAAAATTTGTAAACTAAAATTTTAAAAAATTTTGATACACAATTCACTCACTGATCTAGAGCTGGTGATTGGGATATCAAACATTCGCATTGATCAATAATTTTAGTTTTTATTCAACTATATAATATGTTCATAGTATTTTAAATAAATGTATCCATTAGGAAAAAACAAGTTTGTAAACTATAATATTAAAATCTTTTGATACAAAATTTACTCACTGATCTAGAGCTGGTGATTGGGATATCAAACATTCAAATCGATCTATAATTTTTATATTTATTCTAATTTTTAATATTTTCATAGTTGTTTTAAATAAATGTTTCGATTAGGAAAAAACCAATTTGTAGACTAAAATATTAAAATCTTTTGATACACAATTTACGCAGTGATCTAGGGCTGGAGAATGGGATATCAAACATTCGAATCGATCATTAATTTTTATTTTTATTCTAATTTTTAATATTTTCATAGTAGTTTAAAATAAATGTAAATTAGAAAAAAACAAATTTGAAAATTAAAATATTAAAAAATTTTTATAAGAAATGTACACACATTTTTAAAGCTAGCGATTTAGATATTAAATATTCGAATCGATCAAAAATTTTGATTTTTATTCAACTTTTTATTATTTTCATAGTAGTTTAAAATAAATGTATCCATTAGAAAAAAACAAATTTGTAAACTAAACTATTAAAATCTTTTTATACACAATTCACTCACTGATCTAGAGCTGGTCATTGGGATATTAAACATTTATATCGATAAATAATTTTTATTTTTATTCTAATTATTAATATTTTCATAGTAGTTTTAAATAAATGTTTCGATTAGAAAAAACCAATTTGTAAACTAAACTATTAAAATCTTTTGATACACAATTCACTCGCTGATCTAGATGTGGTGATTGGGATATCAAACATTCGAATCGATCATTAGTTTTTATATTTATTCTAATTTTTAATATATTCATAGCAGTTTAAAATAAATGTTTCGATTAGGAAAAAACAAATTTGTAAACCAAACTATTAAAATCTTTTGATACACGATTCACTCACTGATCTAGAGCTGGTGATTGGGATATAAAACATTCAAATCGATCAATAATTTTTATTTTTATTCTAATTTTTAATATTTCATAGAAGTTTAAAATAAATTTATCCATTAGAGAAAACAAATTTGTAAACTAAGCTATTAAAATCGTTTGATAAACAATTCACTCACTGATCTAGAGCTAGTGATTGAGGTATCAAACATTTGAATCGTTCGATAATTTTTATTATTATTCTAATTTTTAATGTTTTCATAGTAGTTTAAAATAAATGTATCGATTAAAAAAAACAAATTTGTAAACTAAACTATTTAAATCTTTTGATACACAATTCACTCACTGATCTAGAGCTGGTGATTGGGATATCAAACATTCGAATTGATCAATAACTTTTATTTTTATTCTAATTTTTAATATTTTCATAGTAGTTTAAAATAAATGTATCCATTAGAAAAAAACAAATTTGCAAACTAAACTATTAAAATCTTTTGATACACAATTCACTCACTGATCTAGAGCTGGTTATTGGGATGTCAAAAATTCAAAACGATCAATAATTTTTATTTTTATTCTAATTTTTAATATTTTCATAGAAGTTTAAAATAAATATATCATTAGGAAAAAAAAAATTTGTAAACTATAATATTAAAATCTTTTGATACAAAATTTACTCACTGATCTAGAGCTGGTGATTGGGATATAAAACATTCAAATCGATTTATAATTTTTATATTTATTCTAATTATTAATATTTTCATAGTTGTTTTAAATAAATGTTTCGATTAGGAAAAAAACAATTTGTAGACTAAAATATTAAAATCTTTTGATACACAATTCACTCAATGATCTAGAGCTGGTGATTGGGATATCAAACATTCGCATTGATCAATAATATTTATTTATATTCTAATTTTTAATATTTTCATAGTAGTTTAAAAATAATGTATCGATTAGAAAAAAAACAAATTTGTAAACTAAATTATTCAAATCTTTTGATACACAATTCACTCACTGATCTAGAGCTGGTGATTGGGATATCAAACATTCGCATTGATCAATAATTTTAATTTTTATTCAACTTTATAATATGTTCATAGTATTTTAAATAAATGTATCCATTAGGAAAAAACAAGTTTGTAAACTATAATATTAAAATCTTTTGATACAAAATTTATTCACTGATCTAGAGCTGGTGATTGGGATATCAAACATCTAAATCGATCTATAATTTTTATATTTATTCTAATTATTAATATTTTAATATATACTATTTCATCGATCTAGAGCTGGTAATTGGGATGTCAAACATTCGAAACGATCAATAATTTTTATTTTTATTCCAATTATTAATATTGTCATAGTAGTTTTAAATAAATGTTTCTATTAGGAAAAAACAAGTTTGTAAACTAAAATGCTAAAATCTTTTGATACACAATTCACTCTGTGATTTAAAGCTAATGAATTGGTTATCAAACATTCGAATTGATCATTAACATTTATTTAAATTCTAATTTTTAATATTTTCATAGTAGTTTTAAATAAATGTATCGATTAGAAAAAAACAAATTTTTAAACTAAAATACTAAAATCTTTTAATACACGATTCACTCACTGATCTAGAGCTGGTGATTGGAATATCAAACATTCAAATCGATCAATAATTTTTATTTTTATTCTAATTTTTAATATTTTCATAGTAGTTTAAAATAAATTTTTCCATTAGAAAAAAACAAATTTGTAAACTAAAATATTAAAATCTTTTGATAAGCAATTCACTCACTGATCAAGAGCTGGTGATTGGGATATCAAACATTTTAATCGATAAATAATTTTTATTTTTATTCTAATTTTTAAAATTATCATAGTAGTTTAAAATAAATGTATCGATTAGGAAAAAAAAATTTGTAAACTAAAATATTAAAATCTTTTGATACACAATTCACTCACTGATCTAGAGCAGGTGAATGGGATATCAAACATTCGAATCGATAATCAATTTTTATTTTTATTCTAATTTTTAATATGTTCATAGTAGTTTAAAATAAATGTATCGATTAGAAAAAAACAAATTTGTAAACTAAAATATTAAAATCTTTTGATACACAATTCACTTACTGATCTAGAGCTGGTGATTGGGGTATCAAACATTCGAATCGATCATTAATTTTTATATTTATTCTAATTTTTAATATTTTCATAGTAGTTTAAAATAAATGTTTCCATTAGAAAAAAACAAATTTGTAAACTAAAATATTAAAATCTTTTGATAAGCAATTCACTCACTGATCAAGAGCTGGTGATTGAGTTACCAAACATTTAAATAGATCAATAATTTTTATTTTTATTCCAATTTTCAATATTTTCATAGTAGTTTAAAATAAATGTTTCCATTAGAAAAAAACAAATTTCTAAACTAAACTATTCAAATCTTTTGATAAACAATTCACTCAATGATCAAGAGCTGGTGATTGAATTACCAAACATTTGAATCGATCAATAATTTTTATTTTTATTCTAATTTTCAATATATTCATAGTAGTTTAAAATAAATGTTTCCATTAGAAAAAAACAAATTTTTAAACTAAACTATTAAAATGTTTTTATTACGAAATTCACTCACAGATCAAGAGCTGGTGTTTGAGTTACCAAACATTTGAATCGACCAATAATTTTTATTTATATTCTAATTATCATTATTTTCATAGTAGTTTAAAATAAATGTATCGAATTTTTATTTTTATTCCAATTATTAATATTTTCATAGTAGTTTTAAATAAATGTTTCGATTAGGAAAAAACAAGTTTGTAAACTAAAATGTTAAAATCTTTTGATACACAATTCACTCTGTGATGTAAAGCTGGTGAATGGGTTATCGCACGTTCGAATTGATCATCAACATTTATATAAATTCTAATTTTTAATATTTTCATAGTAGTTTAAAATAAATGTATCGATTAGAAAAAAACAAATTTGTAAACTAAAATACTAAAATCTTTTGATACACGATTCACTCACTGATCTAGAGCTGGTGATTGGGGTATCAAACATTCGAATCGATCATTAATTTTTATATTTATTCTAATTTTTAATATTTTCATAGTAGTTTAAAATAAATGTTTCCATTAGAAAAAAACAAATTTGTAAACTAATATATTAAAATCTTTTGATAAGCAATTCACTCACTGATAAAGAGCTGGTGATTGAGTTACCAAACATTTGAATAGATCAATAATTTTTATTTTTATTCTTATTTTCAATATTTTCATAGTAGTATAAAATAAATGTTTCCATTAGAAAAAAACAAATTTGTAAACTATACTATTAAAATGTTTTGATACGAAATTCACTCACAGATCAAGAGCTGGTGTTTAGTTACCAAACATTTGAATCGATCAATAATTTTTATTTTTATTCTAATTTTCAATATTTTCATAGTAGTTTAAAATAAATGTATCCATTGGAAAAAACCAGTTTGTAAACTAAACTATTCAAATCTTTTGATACAAATTTCACTCGTTGATCTAGAGCTGGTGATTGGGATATCAAACATTCGGATAGATCAATAATTTTTATTTTTATTCCAATTATTAATATTTTCATAGTAGTTTTAAATAAATGTTTCGATTAGGAAAAAACAAGTTTGTAAACTAAAATATTAAAATCTTTTGATATACAATTCACTCTGTGATCTAGAGCTGGTGAATGGGTTATCAAACATTCGAATTGATCAATAAAATTTATTTAAATTCTAATTTTTAATATTTTCATAGTAGTTTAAAATAAATGTATCGATTAGAAAAAAACAAATTTGTAAACTAAAATATTAAAATCTTTTGATACACGATTTACTCACTGATCTAGAGCTGGTGATTAGGATATCAAACATTCGAATCGATCATTAATTTTTATATTTATTTTAATTTTAATATTTTCATAGCAGTTTACAATAAATGAATCGATTAGGAAAAATTAAATTTGTAAACTAAAATATTAAAATCTTTTAATACACAATTCCCTCACTGATCTAGAGCTGGTGATTGGGGTATTAAACATTCGAATCGGTTATTAATTTTTATATTTATTCTAAATTTTAATATTTTCATAGTAGTGGTTTAAAATAAATGTTTCAATTAGAAAAAAACAAATTTGTAAACTAAAATATTAAAATCTTTTGATAAACAATTCACTCACTGATCAAGAGCTGGTGATTGAGTTACCAAACATTTGAATCGATCAATAATTATCTTTTCTAATGGATACATTTATTTTAAAGTACCATGCAAATATTGGAAATTTGAATAAAAATAAAAATTATTGATCGATTCGAATGTTTGAAATCACAATCACCAGCTCTAGAGCAGTGAGTGATTTGCTTATCAAAAGATTTTAATGGTTTAGTTTACAAATTTTTTTTTTCTAATGGAAACATTTATTTTAAACTACTATGAAAATATTAAAATTAGGATAGAAATAAAAATTATTGATCGTTTCGAATGTTTGACATCCCAATTACCAGCTTTATATCAGTGAGTGAATTGTGTATCAAAAGATTTGAATAGTTTGGTTTACAAATTTGTTTTTTCCTAATCGATACATATATTTTAAACTACTATGAAAATATTAAAAATTAAAATAAAAATATAAAATATTTATCGATTCGAATGTTTGATATCCCAATCACCAGCTCTAGATCACTGAGTGAATTGTGTATCAAAAGGTTTTTAATATTTTAGTTTACAAATTTTTTTTTTCTAATCGATACATTTATTTTAAACTACTATGAAAATATTAAAAATTAGAATTAAAATCAAAATTAATGATCGTTTCGATTGTTTAATATCCCAATCACCAGCTCTAGATCAGTGAGTGAATTGTGTATCAAAAGATTTTAATATTTTAGTTTACAAATTTTTTTTTCCTAATCGATACATTTATTTTAAACAACTATGAAAATATTAAAAATTAGAATAAAAATAAAAATTATTTATCTATTCGAATGTTTGATATCCCAATCACCAGCTCTAGATCAGTGAGTGAATTGTGTATAAAAAGATTTTAATATTTTAGTTTACAAATTTTGTCTAATTGATACATTTATTTTAAACTACTATGAAAATATTTAAAATTAGAATTAAAATAAAAAATATTGATCGATTCGAATGTTTGATATCCCAATCACCAGCTCTAGATCAGTGAAAAAATTGCGTATCAAAAGATTTGAATAGTTTAGTTTACAAATTTGTTTTTTTCCAATGGATACATTTATTTTAAAGTACTATGAAAATATTAAAAAGTTGAATAAAAATAGAAATTATTGATCGATTCGAATGTTTGATATCCCAAATATCAGCTCTAAATCATTGAGTGAATTGAGTATCAAAAGATTTTAATAGTTTAGTTTACAAATTTGTTTTTTTTTCTAATGGTAACATTTATTTTATACTACTATGAAATATTAAAAATTACAATAAAAATAAAAATTATAGATTGATTCGAATGTCTGATATCCTAAACACTAAGTCTAGATCAGTCAGTGAATTGTGGATCAAAAGATTTTAATGGTTTGGTTTACAAATTTGTTTTTTTTCTAATGGATACATTTATTTAAAACTACTATGAAAATATTAAAAATTAGGATAAAAATAAAAATTATTTATCGATTCGAATGTTTGATATCCCAATCACCAGCTGTAAATCAGCGAGTGAATAGCGTATCAAAACATTATAAAAGTTTAGTTTACAAACTTGTTTTTTTCTAATGGAAAGATTTATTTTAAACTACCATGAAAATATTGAAAATTAGAATTTATATAAAAATTATTGATCGATTTGAATGTTTGATATCCCACTCACCAGCTCTAGATTAGTGAGTGAATTGTGTATCAAAAGATTATAATAGTTTAGTTTACAAATTTGTTTTTTTCTAATGTATACATTTACTTTAAACTACTATGAAAATATTAAAGTTGAATAAAATTAAATTTATTGATCGATTAGAATGTTTAATATCTCAATCGCAAGCTCAAAAGCTGTGAGTGAATTTCGTCTAAAAAAATTTAATTATTTAGATTACAAATTTGTTTTTTTCTAATCGATACATTTATTTTAAACTATTATGAAAATATTAAAAATTATAATAAAAATAAAAATTTCTGATTGATTCGAAAGTTTTATATCTCAATCACCAGCTCTAGATCACCGAGTGAATTGTGTATCAAAATATTTTAATAGTTTAGTTTACAAATTTGTTTTTTTCCAATGGATTCAATTAATTTAAACTGCTATGAAAATATTAAAAATTAGAATAAAAATAAAAATTATTGATCTATTCGAATGTTTGATATTCCAATCACCAGCTCAGTGAGTGAATTGTGTATCAAAAGATTTTAATGTTTTAGTTTACAAATTTGTTTTTTTCTAATGGAAACATTTATTTTAAACAACTATGAAAATATTAAAAATTAGAATAAAAATAAAATTTATTGATCGATTTAATTGTTTGATACCTCAATCACCAGCTCTAGATCAGTGAGTGAATTGTGTATCAAAAGATTTTAATAATTTAGTTTACAAATTTGTTTTTTTCTAATGGATACATTTATTTTAAACTACTATGACAATATTAAAAATTTGAATAAAAATAGAAATTATTGATCGTTTTGAATGTTTGACATTCCAATTACCAGCCCTAGATCAGTGAGTGAATTGTGTATCAAAAGATTTTAACAATTGAGTTTAAAAGTTTGTTTTTTTCTAATGGATACATTTATTTTAAACTAATATGAAAATATTAAAAATTAGAATAAAAATAAAAATTAATGATCAATGCGAATGTTTGATATCCAAATCACTAGCTCTAGATCAGTGGGAAAATTGTGTGTCAAAAGATTTGAATAGTTCAGTTTACAAATTTGTTTTTTTCTAATCGATACATTAATTTTAAACTACTATGAAAATATTAAAAATTAGAATAAAATTAAAAATTATTTATCGATTCGAATGTTTGATATCCCAATCAACAGCTCTAGATCAGTGAGTGAATTGTGTATCAATAATTTTAATATTTTAGTTTACAAATTTGTTTTTTTCTAATCGATACATTTATTTTAAACTACTATGAAAATGTTAAAAAGTAGAATAAATATAAAAATTAATGATCCATTCGAACGTTTGATATCCCAATCACCAGCTCTAGATCACTGAGTGAATTGTGTATCAAAAGATTTTAATATTTTATTTTACAAATTTGTTTTTTCCTAATCAAAACATTTATTTTAAACTACTATGAAAATATTAAAAATTAAAATAAAAATAAAAATTATTGATCTATTCGAATGTTTGATATCCCAGTCATTAGCTCTAGATCAATGAGTGAATTGCGTTTCAAAACAATTTAATAGGTTAGTTTACAAATTTGTTTTTTTCTAATCGAAACTTTATTTTAAACTACAATGAAAATATTGAAAATAAGAATAAAAATAAAAATTATTGATCGATTCAAATGTTTGGTAACTCAATCACCAGCTCTTTATCATTGAATGAATTGTGTATCAAAAGATTTTAATATTTTAGTTTACAAAATAATTTAGTTTACAAACTTGTTTTTTCCTAATGGATACATTTATTTTAAAATACTTTGAACAAATTAAAAAATTGAATAAAAATCAAAATTATTGATCTATTCAAATGTTTGATATTTCATTCACCAGCTAAAGATAAGTAAGTGAATTGTGTACCAAAAGATTTTAATAGTTTAGTTTACAAATTTGTTTTTTTCTAATGGATACATTTATTTTAAACTACTATGAAAATATTAAAAAGTTGAATAAAAACCAAAATTTTTGATCGATTCGAATATTTAATACCTCAATTAAAAGCCGTAAAGCTGTGTGATAGTTTCATCTAAACATTTTTTAATATTTTAGTTTACAAATTTGTTTTGTTCTAATCAACACATTTATTTTTAACTACTATGAAAATATTAAAAATTAGAATAAAAATAAAAAATTTTGATCGATTCGAGTATTTGGTTTCCCAATCACCAGCTATAGATCAGTGAGTGAATTGTGTATTAAAAGATTTTAATAGTTCAATTTACAAATTTGTTTTTTTCTAGTGGATACATTTATTTTAAACTACTATGAAAATATTAAAAATAAGAATAAAAATAAAAATTTTTGATCGATTCGAATGTTTGATATCCCAATCACCAGGTCTGGAGTAGTCAGTAAATTGTGTATCAAAAGATTTTAATAGTTTAGTTTACAAATTGGTTTTTTTCTATTGGAAACATTTATTTTAAACAACCATGAAAAGATTAAAAATTAGAATAAAAATAAAAATTATTGATCGATTCGAATGTTTGATATCACAATCACCAGCTCTAGATCAGTGAGTGAATTGTGTATCAAAAGATTTTAATATTTTAGTTTACAAATTTGTTTTTTTCTAATGGAAACATTTATTTTAAACTACTATGAAAATATTAAAAATTAGAATAAAAATAAAATTTATTGATCGATTCAATTGTTTGATACCTCAACCACCAGCTCTAGATCCGTGAGTGAATTGTGTATCAACAGATTTTAACAATTTAGTTCACAAATTTGTTTTTACTAATGGATACATTTATTTTAAACTACTATGAAAATTTTATAAATTAGAATAAAAATAAAAATTATTGATCAATGCGAATGTTTGATATCCCAATCACCAGCTCTAGATCAGTGGGTGAATTGTGTATCAAAAGATTTGAATAGTTTAGTTTACAAATTTGTTTTTTTCTGATCGATACATTTATTTTAAACTACTATGAAAATAATAAAAATTAGAATAAAAATAAAAATTATTTATCGATTCGAATGTTTAATATCCCAATCACCAGCTCTAGATCACTGAGTGAATTGTGTTTCAAAAGATTTTAATATTTTAGTTTACAAATTTGTTTTTTCCTAATCAATGCATTTATTTTAAACTACTGTGAAAATATTAAAAATTAGAATAAAAATAAAAATTATTGATCTATTCGAATGTTTGATATCCTAGTCATTAGCTCTAGAGCAGTGAGTGAATTGTGTATCAAAAAATTTCAATAGTTTAGTTTACAAATTTGTTTGTGTCTAATTGATACATTTATTTTAACTACTATGAAAATATTGACAATAAGAATAAAAATAAAAATTATTGATCGATTCAAATGTTTGGTAACTCAATCACCAGCTCTTGATCATTGAGTGAATTGTGTATCAAAAGATTTTAATATTTTTGTTTACAAAATAATTTAGTTTACAAACTTGTTTTTTCCTAATGGATACATATATTTTAAAATACTATGAACATATTAAAATTTGAATAAAAATCAAAATTATTGATCGATTCAAATGTTTGATATTTCATTCACCAGCTAAAGATAAGAAAGTGAATTGTGTACCAAAAGATTTTAATATTTTTGTTTACAAATTTGTTTTTTTCTAATGGATACATTAATTTTAAACTACTATGAAAATATTTAAAATTTGAATAAAAAATCAAAATTATTGATCGATTCAAATGTTTGATATTTCATTCACCAGCTAAAGATAAGTTAGTGAATTGTGTATCAAAAGATTTTAATAGTTTAGTTTACAAATTGGTTTTTTTCTAATGGATACATTTATTTTAAACTACTATGAAAATTTTAAAAAGTGGAATAAAAATCAAAATTTTTGATCGATTCGAATATTTAATATCTCAATCGAAAGCTCTAAAGTTGTGTGATAATTTCGTCTAAAAAATTTTTAATATTTTAGTTTATAAATTTGTTTTTTTTTAATCGATACATTTATTTTTAACTACTATGAAAATATTAAAAATTAGAATAAAAAAAAAAAAATTTTTGATCGATTCGAATATTTGATATCACAATCACCAGCTCTAAAACAGTGAGTGAATTGTGTATCAAAAGATTTTAATAGTTTAATTTTCAAATTTGTTTTTTTCTAATGGATACATTTATTTTAAACTACTATGAAAATATTAAAAAATAGAATAAAAATAAAAATTATTAATTGATTCGAATGTTTGATATCCCATTCACCAGGTCTGGATTAGTCAGTGAATTATGTATCAAAAGATTTTAATAGTTTAGTTTACAAATTTGTTTTTTTCTAATGGAAACATTTATTTTAAACTCCCATGAAAATATTAAAAATTAGAATAAAAATAAAAATATTTGATCGATTCGAATATTTAATACCTCAATCACCAGCACTAGATCAGCGAGTGAATTGTGTATCAAAAGATTTTAATGTTTTAGTTTACAAATTTGTTTTTTTCTAATGAAAACATTTATTTTAAACTACCATGAAAATATTGAAAATTAGAATAAAAATAAAAATTATTAATCGATTCGAATATTTAATACCTCAATCACCAGCTCTAAACCAGTGAGTGAATTGTGTATCAAAACATTTTAATAGTTTAGTTTACAAATTTGTTTTTTTCTAATGGATACATTTATTTTAAACTAAAAGGAAAATATTAAAAATTAGAATAAAAATAGAAATTATTGATCGTTTCGAATGTTTGACATTCCAATTACCAGCCCTAGATCAGTGAGTGAATTGTGTATCAAAAAATTTTAACAATTTAGTTTACAAGTTTGTTTTTTTCTAATGGATACATTTATTTTAAACTACTATGAAAATATTAAAAATTAGAATAAAAATAAAAATTATTGATCAATGCGAATGTTTGATATCCAAATCACAAGCTCTAGATCAGTGGGTGAATTGTTTATCAAAAGATTTGAATAGGTCAGATTACAAATTTGTTTTTTTCTAATCGATACATTTATTTTAAACTACTATGAAAATATTAAAAATTAGAATAAAAATAAAAATTATTTATCGATTCGAATGTTTGATATCCCAATCACCAGCTCTAGATCACTGAGTGAATTGTGTATCAAAAGATTTTAATATTTTAGTTTACAAATTTGTCTTTACCTAATCAATACATTTATTTTAAACTACTATGAAAATATTAAAAATTAAAATAAAAATAAAAATTATTGATCTATTCGAATGTTTGATATCCCAGTAATTAGCTCTGGATCAGTGAGTGAATTGCGTATCAAAACAATTTAATAGTTTAGTTTACAAATTTGTTTTTTTTTCTAATTGAAACATTTATTTTAAACTACAATGAAAATATTGAAAATTAGAATAAAAATAAAAATTATTGATCGATTCAAATGTTTGGTAACTCAATCACCAGCTCTTGATCATTGAGTGAATTGTGTATCAAAAGATTTTAATATTTTAGTTTACAAAATAATTTACTTGTTTTTTCCTAATGGATACATTTATTTTAAAATACTTTGAACATATTAAAAAATTGAATAAAAATCAAAATTATTGATCGATTCAAATGTTTGATATTTCATTCACCAGCTAAAGATAAGTAAGTGAATTGTGTACCAAAAAATTTTAGTAGTTTAGTTTACAAATTTGTGTTTTTCTAATGGATACATTTATTTTAAACTACTATGAAAATATTAAAAAGTTGAATAAAAATAAAAAATTTTTATCGATTCGAATATTGAATACCTCAATCGAAAGCTCTAAAGCTGTGTGATAATTTCGTCTAAATAATTTTTAATATTTTAGTTTACAAATTTAATTTTTCCTAATCGATACGTTTATTTTAAGCTACTAGTAAAATAATAAAAATTAGAATAAAAATAAAAATTATTGATCGATTTGAATGTTTGATATCCCAATCACCAGGTCTGGATTAGTCAGTGAATTGTGTATCAAAAGATTTTAATAGTTTAGTTTACAAATTTGTTTTTTTCTAATGGAAACCTTTATTTTAAACTTACATGAAAATATTGAAAATTAGAATAAAAATAAAAATTATTGATCGATTCGAATGTTTGATATCAAAATCACCAGCACTAAATCAGTGAGTGAATTATGTATCAAAAGATTTTAATGTTTTAGTTTACAAATTTGTTTTTTTCTAATGGAAACATTTATTTTAAACTACTATGAAAATATTAAAAATTAGAATAAAAATAAAATTTATTGATCGATTCAAATGTTTGATACCTCAATCACCAGCTCTAGATCAGTGAGTGAATTGTGTATCAAAAGATTTTAACAATTTAGTTTACAAATTTGTTTTTACTAATGGATACATGTTTTTTAATGTACTATGAAAATATTATAA
Source organism: Tipula confusa (assembly GCA_963556175.1). Lineage (NCBI taxonomy): Eukaryota > Metazoa > Arthropoda > Insecta > Diptera > Tipulidae > Tipula > Tipula confusa. Next base: position 53,960 of record CAUVYK010000221.1, read on the forward strand.
ATTAGAATAAAAATAAAAATTATTGATCGATTTGAATGTTTGATATCCCAATCACCAGCTCTAAAACAGTGAGTGAATTGTGTATCAAAAGATTTTAATAGTTTAGTTTAAAAAATATATTCATAGTAGTTTTAAATAAATGTATCCATTAAGAAAAACCCAATTTGTAAACTAAACTATTAAAATCTTTTGATACACAATTCACTCACTGATCTAGAGCTGGTGATTGAGGTATCAAACATTTGAATCGATCAATAATTTTTATTTTTAGTCTAATTTTTAATATTTTCATAGCAGTTTAAAATAAATTTTTTCATTGGAAAAAATAATACAATTTATAAAGAGTTTGAGCCAAGCACCCCTCTAAACGTGGTCTATGCCATTAAGCACGTAAATTATCAAAAAGTTGAGTGGCAAACACTCAATCGTACCAACGACATTTTACAGTGCAAAAACTGCCAACGATACGGACATACTGCGACAAACTGCAACTTGGAGTTCCGCTGTGTTAAATGCGCACAAACACACGAACCCGGCGACTGTACGGTTACGGACGAAATCACTAAAGATAATATTTTTTGTATCAATTGCAAAAAATCAGGACATCCAGCATCGTATAAAGGGTGCCCCATTTATCAAACGATGATCTCAAATATTCGTAAACGAATTGCTGAGAAGCGAGCAAAACAGGAGACTACAAAAACAACTCCAAAAATGTTCGACTCCATCAAGGTGTCAAAAGCAAACGGCACATTTGCCGAGATGATGAGAGGTGGTCCTCAAGCGACAACTAACATGACAACATCAAAGACAACAACAGCACCTTCTGTACAACAACAATCAAATATCGACCGCGAAATAAAAACCTTAAACGAACGAGTAGACAAACTGACGAACGTAATTGAAAAACAAGCAGAACAAATGGCGCAAATTTTACAATTTTTGGCCCAAATCTAAATTCGATCATTCAACCCAAAATTTACGACTAGACCAAGGACTACAACAACAACATCATAGACAAACACATCACCAACGACGACAACGACGACTAACATCAAAATTCAAAATTATTGCGATTAATGTCAACTCAATAGTAAGTGTACAACGACGACTTAACTTGTTAAATTTTCTAAATTTACATAAACCCGACTGTTTACTGATCAACGAGACGAAACTAAACCCAAAACATTATTTAGAATTTAAAAACTATAACATAATACGACGTGACCGAATAAATTCTACTCAAGGGGGAGGGACGGCCATTTTGATAAAAGACGACTTCAAATTCAAAATTATTGAACCTCAATCGATAAGCAATCAAGAAGGCATCGAGATTGCTATTATCCGATTGAATATAAAATGTTCAAACCAAAAAATTTTCCTAATTTCGATATACTGTACAGGCAACGCGACAATAATTACTGAAAAACGCTTTGAAGAGGAATGGAGCAAAATTTTTGACGTACTAAATTTAAGTAATCCAAATCATTATTACTTAATTGCAGGTGACTTAAACGCACGACATACTAACTGGGGTAATGCACTCAACAACTCGAGAGGTACACGACTAAATAAATGGATGACGGACTATGCCATGTTATACCGCGCTAAATTATACAATACAGACAAACCGACTATGATACGTTCAGGTAACTACTTAGATTTGGCTATAATGGACGTACGAATCAAAATTCAAAAAAATTCACTTGACCAAATACCGACACATCATTTCGATAGCGATCACCGTGCCATCGAAATTATTATAAATGGAATTAATAATTTAAATTCTGGCATCAACCAAATTGACATTGACAATAACGACGATGACGACGATGAACAGCAAAACATTCGATACAATTTCACGGGGATCGACTGGACAAAATGGACTGAAAATTTAGAAAAATTACATCGGACAGCTGCAACAGAGGCGGCGACGACAACAATGATACGATCACAACTAGACAATGGTGAACAAGTATTGTTACCATTTTACAGAAACCTCTCGATTGAAGAGTGAAATGACTATATTACAACACTGACGAAACTTATTTTGGCTAATATAAAGACAAACTCACCAAAAAAAAGACGAATTAACAATATGATGTGCTACAGTAACCCGACAATCGAAAGACTATACAAATTTAAATCATTACTAATTACCAAAATTAAGACGACAAAACGAAATTTAGCCAACAACCATAATCGACATTTAAATACAGTACTACAGAACAGAATCCACATTTGGAAAGTGGAAATCAAACGGACGATACAATTAATACAACAGAACGTCAAAATACAAATAGAACGATACTGAACGGACATCATGAAAGGCATTAAGCCAAGTTCTAAAATGTGGACAGAAATTAAACGATTTACGGCCAAGACCAAAAATAGACAAGACGCGACAATAAAAACTTTGGAAATTCCAACGACGGACAAACAAAAATACAATCACTTTGGCATTGATTGGAACACATTACAAAAAAACAGAGACAATACAAAATACAAAATTTTTGATGAGACGCAAAATTTAAATATACTAGGACAACATATTGAGGACCACACTCTGTTCAATCCGAATCTTGGTGATCGGCAACATGAGATTGATACAAAAAATATTATCAAACCAATTATTGATCAACACACGAACGAACGAACTCAACAAAAGACAAAAACAACCTTTTCGACTAAAAGCCCAGCATATGCACCACAACAACCGGACGATGACAAAAAATTCTTTATTGATACTGATCAACTGATGGACATACTAAAATTAGTGAACAACAAAAAATCATTTGGACTTGACCTTTTACCTAACATTATTTTTAAACACCTACCGGACATTATGATTATCGAAATTTGTACTCTATTCAACAACTTACTGAATAACAATTATTACCCGGACGCTTGGAAAATTGCGCGAGTTTTTCCAATTCTAAAAAAGGGCAAATCACCGACAGACCCTGAAAGTTATCGACCAATTAGTCTACTTTCAAACTTTGGCAAACTTTACGAAATTTTAATATATGAAAAAATTAACAATCACGTACGGACAAACAAATTGATGCATGAAAATCAATTTGGTTTTAGACAAGGACATAGTACGACGCACGCAATCACGAAAGTTTTGGCTGACGTAACACATCATATAAATTTTAACATACCGACGGGCGCTGTTTTGATTGACATCAAAAAGGCATTCGAATCAATTTGGCTTGACGGACTACTCGCAAAATTAAAGACTATGAACTTTTCGGACGACCTGATTAAAATTTTACATGACTTACTGTACGATCGCACATTTTATACAACTTCGGGCTTTGGTAACAAACGCTCATCTTCCCAATTCAAAATTGTTAATGGAGTCCAACAAGGATCCATCACTGCCCCAATCCTTTTTAATTTATACACGGCCGATCTTATTTCGAACAATTGTCTAAATTCAAAATTAATTCAATCATGTGCGTATGCGGATGACATGATTGTTTATAGTTCCTCCTATCGTATCGGCGACATACAAAAAATTCTCCAAAATTCTTTAAACTTCATACAAAATTACTTCAACCTTTGGCACATTGAAATTAATCCGGCAAAATGCGAATCTATTCTCTTTCGACGTCCGCTTAAAAACGCATCGAGAGAAATGAAGAGAAATTGGCGTCACCTTTCAATTAAAATCAACAATCAACCAATAAAATTGTGCAAGAGTATAAAATACTTGGGCGTTAACATCGACAACTTGTGTTATATGGCGAATCACACTTCAATACAATTAGAGAAGGCGAGACGCGCGTTTATGGGTGCGCGGCAACTATTTTACAACAGACATTTAGACAAACGGGTTAAAATTATTGCTTACAAGACTTTAATACGACCAATACTGACGTACGGATGTCAATTGTGGTACAATCAAGTACCACGCTACATGGAACGATACAGAGTTTTCGAACGGAAATGCCTTCGACACTGCAACGGACTGTACAGAAAGGCACAGACAGACTATACGCACTACATTTCAAATCGAGTGCAATATCAAAATTATGGCTCGGACAGAATCGACGTACACATTTTAAATTTAACACGTAATCACATCAGACGAGCATGTCTCAATACGGACAACTCACTGATTTTTGGACCTTATCATGTTGACACGACACTTTCAAAATTATACGCGACATCTGGCACGATACCCGGACCGAATACATTTATTTACTTTGACCGTTTAGGCTATATACAAAACCGTGACTGAATACCACTCATTTACCATGTGGCAAGGAAGCCAAATGAAAAATGGTTTGACGATGACAAATTCTCGAACCCTGACGTACATATACGATTTGACACGACGACATGTACTAAGGACGACGAATACGAAAAACGTCTGGATGCGTATTGGTGGTTGGACGGCGCCAGCTGATAGTAACTTGCAGTCACAGCAATTTATATATATACACTTTTATATTATTATTATTTTTTATATATATTGTATAAAAAACAAAAGCTTATTTTGTAACTATATACACTTCTTGTATGTTATATTGGTATTTTAAAAACAAAATCTAATTTGAAGGATATGTTATAACAATTTAGTATGGTTTCCCGCACGGCACCATAACAAATGGTTAAATTTATTTTTATTTTTCATTTCCATATATGTATGTGTGTGTGTGTGGGTGTGTGTGAATGTGAACAGGTGTATTTGTGTGTGTGAATGATTTTCATCCTTTATTTATTTTCATCACTAGTTTTTAAGCAACACATGGTGACTTTTGACATAAGAATTTTTATAACATTTTTTTTTGTAGATTAAATTTTTGAGATTTTATATAAATTTTTATACAATATATTTTTTCGTTAATTTTTAAAGCTTTTTATAGTGTATATTCATAAACTTAGTTTTCTATATGTAATACACCCGAGTGCCCGTCTTTTGTAGGGACAGTGGTGTTTATTTTGTATAATTGTTTTTTTTATGGCAAGCCTTTTTATAAATCCACTTGCCTTTTTATATATTTTTATGTTATTATATTTTAATCAAACTGTAAAAAAAAAATGTTTAAATAAATTGGATTTATTGTTTTAAAATAAAAAAAAAAAAAAAAGATTTTAATAGTTTAGTTTACAAATTTGTTATTTTCTAACGGATAAATTTATTTTTAACAACTAGGAAAATATTAAAAGTTAGAATAAAAATACAAAGTTTTGAGCAATGCGAATGTTTGATAGCCCAATCACTAGCTCTAGATTAGTGAGTGAATTGTGTATCAAAAGATTTTAATAGTTTAGTTTACAAATTTGTTTTTTTTCTGAAGGAAACCTTAATTTAAAACTACTATAAAAGTATTAAAAATTAGAATAAAAATAACAATTATTGATCGATTCAAATGTTTGATTACTCAATCACCAGCTCTAGATCAGTGAGTGAATTGTGTATCAAAAGATTTGAATAGTTTAGTTTACAAATTTGTTTTTTTTTCTAATCGATACATTTATTTTAAACTTCTATGAAAATATTAAAAACTATAATAAAAATAAAAATTATTTATCTGTTCGGATGTTTGATATCCCAATCATCAGCTCTAGATCAGTGAGTGATTTGTGTATTAAAAGATTTTAATAGTTTAGTTTACAAATTTTTTATTTTTTTTAATGTATATATTTATTTTAAACTACTATGAAAATATTAAAAATTATAATAAAAATAAAAATTATTGATCGATTCGAAGGTTTGATATTTTAGTAACCAGCTCTAGATCAGTGAGTGAATTATGTATCAAAAGATTTATAGATTAGTTTACAAATTTGTTTTTTCTAATGGATACATTTATTTTAAACTACTATGAAAATATTTAAAATTACAACACAAAAAAATTACTGATCGATTCGAATGTTTGATAATCCAATCACCAGCTCTAGATCAGTGAGTGAATTGTGTATCAAAAGATTTTAATAGTTAAGTTTACAAATTTGTTTTTTTTTCTTATGGATACATTTATTTTAAACTACTATGAAAATATTAAAAATTAGAACAAAAATAAAAATTACTGATCGATTCGAATGTTTGATATCCCAATCACCAGCTCTACATCAGTGAGTGAATAGTGTATCAAAAGATTTTAATAGTTTAGTTTACAAATTTGTTTTTTTCTAATGGATACATTTATTTTAAACTGCTAACAAAATATTAAAAATTAAAAATAAAAAAAATTATTGATCAATGCGTATGTTTGATATCCCAATCACTAGTACTAGATCAGTGAGTGAATTTTGTATCAAAAGATTTTAATAGTTTAGTTTACAAATTTGTTTTTTCTAATGGATACATTTATTTTAAACTACTATGAAAATAAAAAAAATTAGAATAAAAATACAAATTTTTGATCACTGCGAATGTTTGACATCCCAATCACTAGTACTAGATCAGTGAGTGAATTGTGTATCAAAAGATTTTAATAGTGTAGTTTACAAATTTGTTTTTTTCTAATGGATACATTTATTTTAAACTACTATGAAAATATTAAAAATTAGAATAAAAAAAAAATAATTGATCGTTTCTAATGTTTGATATCCCAACCACCAGCTCTAGATCAGTGTGTGAATTGTTCATCAAGAAATTGTAATAGTTTAGTTTACAAATTTGTTTTTTCCTAATGGATAAATTTATTTTAAACTACTATGAAAATATTTAAAGTAAGAATAAAAATACAAATTTTTGATCAATGCGAATGTTTGATAGCCCAATCACCAGCTCTAGATTAGTGAGTGAATTGTGTATCAAAAGATTTTAATAGTTTAGTTTACAAATTTGTTTTTTTCTAAAGGAAACCTTAATTTTAAACAACTATGAAAATATAAAAAATTAGAATAAAAATAACAATTATTGATCGATTCAAATGCTTAATACCTCAATCACCAGCTCTAGATCATTGAGTGAATTGTGTATCAAAAGATTTTAAAAGTTTAGTTTACAAATTTGTTTTTTCTAATGGATAAATTTATTTTAAACTACTATGAAAATATTTAAAATAAAAATTAAAATAAAAATTATTGATCGATTTGAATATTTGATATCCCAGTCACCACCTCTTAAATAGAGAGTGGATTGTGTATCAAAAGATTTTAATAGTTTCGTTCAGAAATTTGTTTTTTTCTAATGGATACATTTATTTTTAACTACTATGAAAATATTAAAAATTAGATCAAAAACAAAAATTACTGATCGATTCGAATGTTTGATATCCCAATCACCAGCTCTAGATCAGTGAGTGAATAGTGTATCAAAAGATTTTAATAGTTAAGTTTACAAATTTGTTTTTTTTTCTAATGGATACATTTATTTTAAACTACTATGAAAATATTAAAAATTGGAATAAAAATTATATAAATTTATCGATTCGAATGTATGATATCCCAATCACCAGCTCTAGATCAGTGAGTGAATTGTGTATCAAAAGATTTTAATATTTTGGTTTACAAATTTGTTTTTTCCTAATCGATACATCTATTTTAAACTACTATGAAAATATTAAAAATTAGAATAAAAATAAAAATTATTGATCGATTCGAATGTTTGATACTTCAATCACCAGCTCTAGATCAGTGAGCGAATTGTGTATCAAAAGATTTTAATAGTTTAGTTTACAAATTTGTTTTTTTCTAATGGATACATTTATTTTAAACTACTATGAAAATATTAAAAATTAGTAAAAAAAAAAAATTATTGATCGTTTCTAATATTTGATATCCCAATCACTAGCTCTAAAACAGTGAATACATTGTGTATCAAAAGATTTTAATAGTTTAGTTTACAAATTTGTTATTTTCTAACCGATAAATTTATTTTAAACAACTAGGAAAATATTAAAAGTTAGAATAAAAATACAAATTTTTGATCAATGCAATTGTTTGATAGCCCAATCACCAGCTCTAGATCAGTGAGTGAATTGTGTCTCAAAAGATTTTAATAGTTTAGTTTACAAATTTGTTTTTTTTCTGAAGGAAACCTTAATTTAAAACTTCTATAAAAGTATTAAAAATAAGAATAAATATAACAATTATTGATCGATTCAAATGTTTGATTACTCAATCACCAGCTCTAGATCAGTGAGTGAATTGTGTATCAAAAGATTTGAATAGTTTAGTTTCCAAATTTGTTTTTTTTTCTAATCGATACATTTATTTTAAACTTCTATGAAAATATTAAAAACTATGATAAAAATAAAAATTATTTATCTGTTCGGATGTTTGATATCCCAATCATCAGCTCTAGATCAGTGAGTGATTTATGTATTAAAAGATTTTAATAGTTTAAATTACAAATTTTTTTTTTTTTTTAATGGATACATTTATTTTAAACTACTATGAAAATATTAAAAATTATAATAAAAATAAAAATTATTGATCGATTCGAAGGTTTGATATTTTAGTAACCAGCTCTAGATCAGTGAGTGAATTGTGTATCAAAAGATTTATAGATTAGTTTACAAATTTGTTTTTTTCTAATCGATATATTTATTTTAAACCACTATGAAAATATTAAAAATTATAACAAAAAAAAAATTACTGATCGATTCGAATGTTTGATATCCCAATCACCAGCTCTAGATCAGTGAGTGAATAGTGTATCAAAAGATTTTAATAGTTTAGTTTACAAATTTGTTTTTTTCTTATGGATACATTTATTTTAAACTACTATGAAAATATTAAAAATTAGAACAAAAATAAAAATTACTGATCGATTCGAATGTTTGATATCCCAATCACCAGCTCTACATCAGTGAGTGAATAATGTATCAAAAGATTTTAATAGTTTAGTTTACAAATTTGTTTTTTTCTAATGGATACATTTATTTTAAACTGCTAACAAAATATTAAAAATTAGAATAAAAAAAATTATTGATCAATACGTATGTTTGATATCCCAATCACTAGTACTAGATCAGTGAGTGAATTTTGTATCAAAAGATTTTAATAGTTTAGTTTACAAATTTGTTTTTTTCTAATGGATACATTTATTTTAAACTACTATGAAAATATTAAAAATTAGAATAAAAAAAAATAATTGATCGTTTCTAATGTTTGATATCCCAATCACCAGCTCTAAATCAGTGTGTGAATTGTTTATCAAAAAATTGTAATAGTTTAGTTTACAAATTTGTTTTTTCCTAATGGATAAATTTATTTTAAACTACTATGAAAATATTGAAAGTAAGAATAAAAATACAAATTTTTGATCAATGCGAATGTTTGATAGCCCAATCACCAGCTCTAGATTAGTGAGTGAATTGTGTATCAAAAGATTTTAATAGTTTAGTTTACAAATTTGTTTTTTTCTAAAGGAAACCTTAATTTTAAACTACTATGAAAACATAAAAAATTAGAATAAAAATAACAATTATTGATCGATTCAAATGTTTAATACCTCAATCACCAGCTCTAGATCATTGAGTGAATTGTGTATCAAAAGATATTAATAGTTTAGTTTACAAATTGATTTTTTCTAATGGATAAATTTATTTTAAACTACTATGAAAATATTTAAAATAAAAATAAAAATAAAAATTATTGATCGATTTGAATATTTGATATCCCAGTCACCACCTCTAAAATAGAGAGTGGATTGTGTATCAAAAGATTTTAATAATTTCGTTCAGAAATTTGTTTTTTCTAATGGATACATTTATTTTAAACTTCTATGTAAATATTAAAAATTAGAATAAAAATAAAAATTATTGATCGATTCGAATGTTTGATACCCCAATCACCAGCTCTAGATCAGCGAGTGAATTGTTTATCAAAAGGTTTGAATAGTTTGGTTTACAAATTTGTATTTTTCTAATGGATAAATTTATTTTAAACTATTATGAAAATATTAAAAATTAGAATAATAATACAAATTTTTGATCAATGCGAAAGTTTGATATCCCAATCACCAGCTCTAGATCAGTGAGTGAATAGTGTATCAAAAGATTTTAATAGTTAAGTTTACAAATTTGTTTTTTTTTCTAATGGATACATTTATTTTAAACTACTATGAAAATATTAAAAATTGGAATAAAAATTATATAAATTTATCGATTCGAATGTATGATATCCCAATCACCAGCTCTAGATCAGTGAGTGAATTGTGTATCAAAAGATTTTAATATTTTGGTTTACAAATTTGTTTTTTCCTAATCGATACATCTATTTTAAACTACTATGAAAATATTAAAAATTAGAATAAAAATAAAAATTATTGATCGATTCGAATGTTTGATACTTCAATCACCAGCTCTAGATCAGTGAGCGAATTGTGTATCAAAAGATTTTAATAGTTTAGTTTACAAATTTGTTTTTTTCTAATGGATACATTTATTTTAAACTACTATGAAAATATTAAAAATTAGTAAAAAAAAAAAATTATTGATCGTTTCTAATATTTGATATCCCAATCACTAGCTCTAAAACAGTGAATACATTGTGTATCAAAAGATTTTAATAGTTTAGTTTACAAATTTGTTATTTTCTAACCGATAAATTTATTTTAAACAACTAGGAAAATATTAAAAGTTAGAATAAAAATACAAATTTTTGATCAATGCAATTGTTTGATAGCCCAATCACCAGCTCTAGATCAGTGAGTGAATTGTGTCTCAAAAGATTTTAATAGTTTAGTTTACAAATTTGTTTTTTTTCTGAAGGAAACCTTAATTTAAAACTACTATAAAAGTATTAAAAATTAGAATAAAAATAACAATTATTGATCGATTCAAATGTTTGATTACTCAATCACCAGCTCTAGATCAGTGAGTGAATTGTGTATCAAAAGATTTGAATAGTTTAGTTTCCAAATTTGTTTTTTTTTCTAATCGATACATTTATTTTAAACTTCTATGAAAATATTAAAAACTATAATAAAAATAAAAATTATTTATCTGTTCGGATGTTTGATATCCCAATCATCAGCTCTAGATCAGTGAGTGATTTATGTATTAAAAGATTTTAATAGTTTAGTTTACAAATTTTTTTTTTTTTTTAATGGATACATTTATTTTAAACTACTATGAAAATATTAAAAATTATAATAAAAATAAAAATTATTGATCGATTCGAAGGTTTGATATTTTAGTAACCAGCTCTAGATCAGTGAGTGAATTGTGTATCAAAAGATTTATAGATTAGTTTACAAATTTGTTTTTTTCTAATCGATATATTTATTTTAAACCACTATGAAAATATTAAAAATTATAACAAAAAAAAAATTACTGATCGATTCGAATGTTTGATATCCCAATCACCAGCTCTAGATCAGTGAGTGAATTGTGTATCAAAAGATTTTAATAGTTTAGTTTACAAATTTGTTTTTTTCTTATGGATACATTTATTTTAAACTACTATGAAAATATTAAAAATTAGAACAAAAATAAAAATTACTGATCGATTCGAATGTTTGATATCCCAATCACCAGCTCTACATCAGTAAGTGAATAATGTATCAAAAGATTTTAATAGTTTAGTTTACAAATTTGTTTTTTTCTAATGGATACATTTATTTAAAACTGCTAACAAAATATTAAAAATTAGAATAAAAAAAATTATTGATCAATACGTATGTTTGATATCCCAATCACTAGTACTAGATCAGTGAGTGAATTTTGTATCAAAAGATTTTAATAGTTTAGTTTACAAATTTGTTTTTTCTAATGGATACATTTATTTTAAACTACTATGAAAATATAAAAAAAATTAGAATAAAAATACAAATTTTTAATTACTGCGAATGTTTGACATCCCAATCACTAGTACTAGATCAGTGAGTGAATTTTGTATCAAAAGATTTTAATAGTTTAGTTTACAAATTTGTTTTTTTCTAATGGATACATTTATTTTAAACTACTATGAAAATATTAAAAATTAGAATAAAAAAAAATAATTGATCGTTTCTAATGTTTGATATCCCAATCACCAGCTCTAGATCAGTGTGTGAATTGTTTATCAAAAAATTGTAATAGTTTAGTTTACAAATTTGTTTTTTCCTAATGGATAAATTTATTTTAAACTACTATGAAAATATTGAAAGTAAGAATAAAAATACAAATTTTTGATCAATGCGAATGTTTGATAGCCCAATCACCAGCTCTAGATTAGTGAGTGAATTGTGTATCAAAAGATTTTAATAGTTTAGTTTACAAATTTGTTTTTTTCTAAAGAAAACCTTAATTTTAAACTACTATGAAAACATAAAAAATTAGAATAAAAATAACAATTATTGATCGATTCAAATGTTTAATACCTCAATCACCAGCTCTAGATCATTGAGTGAATTGTGTATCAAAAGATATTAATAGTTTAGTTTAAAAAATTGATTTTTTCTAATGGATAAATTTATTTTAAACTACTATGAAAATATTTAAAATAAAAATTAAAATAAAAATTATTGATCGATTTGAATATTTGATATCCCAGTCACCACCTCTAAAATAGAGAGTGGATTGTGTATCAAAAGATTTTAATAGTTTCGTTCAGAAATTTGTTTTTTCTAATGGATACATTTATTTTAAACTTCTATGTAAATATTAAAAATTAGAATAAAAATAAAAATTATTGATCGATTCGAATGTTTGATACCCCAATCACCAGCTCTAGATCAGCGAGTGAATTGTTTATCAAAAGGTTTGAATAGTTTGGTTTACAAATTTGTATTTTTCTAATGGATAAATTTATTTTAAACTATTATGAAAATATTAAAAATTAGAATAATAATACAAATTTTTGATCAATGCGAAAGTTTGATATCCCAATCACCAGCTCTAGATCAGTGAGTGAATATTGCATCAAAATATTTTAAAAGTTAAGTTTACATATTTGTTTTTTCCTAATCGATACATTTATTTTAAACTACTATGAAAATATCAAAAATTAAACTTAAAATAAAAATTATTGATCGATTCAAAAGTTTGATATCCCAATCACCAGCTCTAGATTAGTGTATGAATTTTGCATCAAAAAATTTTAATAGTTTAGTTTACAAATTTGTTTTTTTCTAATGGATACATTTATTTTAAACTACTATGAAAATATTAAAAATAAGAATAAAATTAAAAATAATTGATCGATTCGAATGTTTGATACCCCAATCACCAGCTCTAGATCAGTGAGTGAATTGTGTATCAAATGATTTATAGATTAGTTTACAAATTTGTTTTTTTTTTCTAATGGATACATTTATTTTAAACAACTATGAAAATATTTAAAATTAGAACAAAAAAAAATTACTGGTCGATCCGAATGTTTGATATCCCAATCACCAGCTCTAGATCAGTGAGTGAATTGTGTATCAAAAGATTTTAATAGTTTAGTTTACAAATTTGTTTTTTTCTAATGGATACATTTATTTTAAACTACTATAAAAATATTAAAAATTAGAATAAAAATACAAATTTTTGATCAATGCAAATGTTTGATATCCCAATCACCAGCTCCAGATCAGTGATTGAATTGTGTATCAAAAGATTTTAACAGTTTAGTTTACAAATTTGTTTTGTCTAATGGATACATTTATTTTAAACAACTATGAAAATATTAAAAATTAGACTAAAAAAAAATTATTGATCAATGCGAATGTTTGATATCCCAATCACCAGCCCTTGATCAGTAAGTGAATTGTGTATCAAAAGATTTATAGATTAAATTACAAATTTGTGTTTTTCTAATGGATAAATTTATTTTAAATTACTATGAAAATATTAAAAATTAGAATAAAAATACAAATTTTTGATCAATGCGAATGTTTGATATCCCAATCACAAGCTCTAGATCAGCGAGTGAATTGTGTATCAAAAGATTTGAATAGTTTAGTTTACAAATTTGTTTTTTTCTAATCGATACATTTATTTTAAACTTCTATGAAAATAATAAAAATTATAATAAAAATAAAAATTATTGATCGATTCGAATGTTTGATATCCCATTCACCAGTGAGTGAATTGTGAGTGAATTGTGTATCAAAAGATTTTAATATTTCAGTTTACAAATTTGTTTTTTTCTAATGGATAAATTTATTTTAAACTACTATGCAAATATTAAAAATTAGAATAAAAAAAAAATTATTGATTATTTCTAATATTTGATATCCCAATCACCAGCAGATCAGTGAGTAAATTGTTTATCAAAAAATTTTAATAGTTAAGTTTACAAATTTGTTTTTTTCTAACGGATAAATTTATTTTAAACAACTAGGAAAATATTAAAAAATAGAATAAAAATATAAATTTTTGATCAATGCGAATGTTTGATAGCCCAATCACCAGCTCTAGATTAGTGAGTGAATTGTGTATCAAAAGATTTTAATAGTTTAGTTTACAAATTTGTTTTTTTCTAAAGGAAACCTTAATTTAAAACTACTATGAAAATATTAAAAATTAGAATAAAAATAACAATTATTGATCGATTCAAATGTTTGAATACTCAATCACCAGCTCTAGATCAGTGAGTGAATTGTGTATCAAAAGATTTTAATAGTTTAGTTTACAAATTGGTTTTTTCTAATGGATAAATTTATTTTAAACTACTATGAAAATATAAAAAATAAGAATAAAAATAAAAATTATTGATCGATTTGAATGTTTGATACCCCAATCACCAGCTCTAGATCAGTGAGTGAATTGTTAATCAAAAGATTTGAATAGTTTAGTTTACAAATTTGTTTTTTTCTAATGAATAAATTTATTTTAAACTATTATGAAAATATTAAAAATTAGAATAAAAATACAAATTTTTGATCAATGCGAATGTTTGATATCCCAATCACCAGCTCTAGATCAGTGAACGAATATTGTATCAAAAGATTTTAATATTTAAGTTTACAATTTGTTTTTTCTAATCGATACATTTATTTTAAACCACTATGAAAATATTAAAAATAAATTTTAATATTAAAATTATTGATCGATTCAAATGTTTGATATCCCAGTCACCAGCTCTAGATCAGTGAGTGAAAAGTGTATCAAAAGATTTTGATATTTTAGTTTACAAATTTGTTTTAATCTAATCGATACATTTATTTTAAACAACTATGAAAATAATTAAAATTAGAATAAAAATAATTATTTTAAGCAACTTTGAAAATATTAAAAACTAGAATAAAAATAAAAATTATTAACCGTTTCGAATGTTTGATACCCCAATCAGCCGCTCCAGATCAGCGAGTGAATTGTTTATCAAAAGATTTAAATAGTTTAGTTTACAAATTTGTTTTTTTCTAATGAATAAATTTATTTTAAACTACTATGAAAATATTAAAAATTAGAATAAAAATACAAATTTTTGATCAATGCGAATGTTTGATATCCCAATCACCAGCTCTAGATCAGTGAACGAATATTGTATCAAAAGATTTTAATAGTTTAGTTTACAAATTTGTTTTTTTCTAATGGAAACATTTATTTTAAACTACTATGAAAATAATAAAAATTAGAATAAAAATACAAATTTTTGATCAATGCGAATGTTTGATATCCCAATCACCAGCTCTAGATCAGTGAGTGAATTGTGTATCAAAAGATTTGAATAGTAGAGTTTACAAATTTGTTTTTTTCTAATGGATACATCTATTTTAAACTACTATGAAAATATTTAAAATTAGAATAAAAATAAAAATTATTGATCAAAGCGAAAGTTTGATATCCCAATCACCAGCTCTGTATCAGTGAGTGAATTGTGCATCAAAAGATTTTAATAGTTTAGTTTACAAATTTATTTTTTTCTAATGGATAAATTTATTTTAAACTACTAGAAAATACTAAAAATTAGAATAAAAATAAAAATTATTGATAGATTCGAATGTTTAATATTTCAATCACCAGCTGTAGATAAGTAAGTGAATTGTGTATCAAAAGATTTTAATAGTTTAGTTTACAAGTTTGTTTGTTTCTATTGGATACATTAATTTTAAACTACTATGAAAATAATAAGAACTAGAATAAAAATAAAAATTATATATCGAATCGAATGTTTGATATCCCAATCGCTAGCTCTGGATCATTGAATGAACAGTGTATCAAAAGATTTGAATAGTAGAGTTTACAAATTTGTTTTTTTCTAATGGATACATCTATTTTAAACTACTATGAAAATATTTAAAATTAGAATAAAAATAAAAATTATTGATCAAAGCGAAAGTTTGATATCCCAATCACCAGCTCTGTATCAGTGAGTGAATTGTGCATCAAAAGATTTTAATAGTTTAGTTTACAAATTTATTTTTTTCTAATGGATAAATTTATTTTAAACTACTAGAAAATACTAAAAATTAGAATAAAAATAAAAATTATTGATAGATTCGAATGTTTGATATTTCAATCACCAGCTATAGATAAGTAAGTGAATTGTGTATCAAAAGATTTAAATAGATTAGTTTACAAATTTGTTTTTTCCTAATCGATATATTTATTTTAAACCACTATGAAAATATTAAAAATTAAAATTAATATAAAATTTAGTGATCGATTCAACAGTTTGATATCCCAATCACCAGCTCTAGATCAAAGAGTAAAAAGTGTATTAAAAGATTTTGATATTTTAGTTTACAAATTTATTTTTTTCTAATCGATACATTTATTTTAAACCACTATGAAAATATTAAAAATTAGAATAAAAATAAAAATTATTGATAGATTCGAATGTTTGATATTTCAATCACCAGCTGTAGATAAGTAAGTGAATTGTGTATCAAAAGATTTTAATAGTTTAGTTTACAAATTTCTTTTTTTCTAATGGATACATTTATTTTAAACTACTATTAAAATATTAAAAATTAGAATAAAAATAAAAATTATTGATCGATTCGAATGTTTGATACCCCAATCACCAGCTCTAGATCAGTGAGTGAGTTGCGTATCAAAAGATTTTAATAGTTTTGTTTACAAATTATTGTTTTTTTCTAATGGATACATTTATTTTAAACAACTATGAAAATATTATAAATTAGAACAAAAATAAAAATTACTGATCGATTCGAATGTTTGATATCCCAATCACCAGCACTTAATCAGTGAGTGAATAGTGTACCAAAAGATTTTAATATTTTAGTTTACAAATTTGTTTTTTCTAACGGATAAATTTATTTTAAACTACTATGAAAATATTAAAAATAAGATTAAATGTTTGATTAAATGTTTGATTCGATTCAAATGTTTGATACCTCAATCACCAGCTCTAGATCATTGAGTGAATTGTGTATCAAAATATTTTAATAGTTTAGTTTACTAATTTGTTTTTTCTAATGGATAAATTTATTTTAAACTACTATGAAAATATTTAAAATAAGAATTAAAATAAAAATTATTGATCGATTTGAATATTTGATATCCCAGTCACCATTTCTAAAATAGAGAGTGAATTGTGTATCAAAAGATTTAAATAGTTTCGTTCAGAAATTTGTTTTTTTTTAACGGATACATTTATTTTAAACTTCTATGAAAATATTAAAAGTTAGAATAAAAATAAAAATTATTGATCGATTCGAATGTTTGATATCCCAATCACCAGCTCTAGATCAGTGAGTGAATTGTGTATCAAAAGATTTTATTAGTTTAGTTTACAAATTTGTTTTTTTCTAATGGATACATTTATTTTAAACTACTATGAAAATATTAAAAATTAGAATTAAAAAAAATTATTGATCGTTTCTAATGTTTGATATCCCAATCACTAGCTCAAGATCAGTGAGAGAATTGTGTATCAAAAGATTTTAATAGTTTAGTTTACAAATTTGTTTTTTTCTAATGGAAACATTTATTTTAAACTACTATGAAAATAATAAAAATTAGAATAAAAATACAAATTTTTGATCAATGTGAATGTTTGATATCCCAATCACCAGCTCCAGATCAGTGAGTGAATTGTGTATCAAAAGATTTTAATAGTTTAGCTTACAAATTTGTTTTTTTCTAATGGATACATTTATTTTAAACTACTATGAAAATATTAAAAATTAGAATAAAAAAAAAAATTGATCGATGCTAATGTTTGATATCCCAATCACCAGCTCTAGATCAGTGAGTAAATTGTTTATCAAAAAATTTTAATAATTTAGTTTACAAATTTGTTTTTTCCTAATGGATAAGTTTATTTTAAACTAGTATGAAAATATTAAAAGTAAGAATAAAAATACAAATTTTTGATCAATGCGAATGTTTGATATCCCAACCACCAGCTCTAGATTAGTGAGTAAATTGTGTATCAAAAGATTTTAATAGTTTAGTTTACCAATTTGTTTTTTTCGAAAGGAAACCTTAATTTTAAACTACTATTATAATATTAAAAATTAAAATAAAAATAAAAATAAAAATTATTGATCGATTCAAAAGTTTGATATCCCAATCACCAGCTCTAGATTAGTGAGTTAGTTGTGTATTAAAAGATTTTAATAGTTTAGTTTACAACTTTGTTTTTTTTTTAATGGATACATTTATTTTAAACTACTATGAAAATATTAAAAATTAGAATAAAAATACAAATTTTTGATCAATGCGAATGTTTGATATCCCAATCACCAGCTCTAGATCAGTGAGTGAATGTGTATCAAAAGATTTGAATAGTAGAGTTTACAAATTTGTTTTTTTCTAATGGAACAATCTATTTTAAACTACTATGAAAATATTAAAAATTAGAATAAAAATAAAAATTATTGATAAATGCGAATAATTGATATCTCAATCACCAGCTCTATATCAGTGCGTGAATTGTGTATCAAAAGATTTTAATAGTTTAGTTTACAATTTTGTTTTTTTCTAATGGATACATTTATTTTAAACTACTATGAAAATATTAAAAATTAGAATAAAAAAAAATTATTGATCAATACGAATGTTTGATATCTTAATCACCAGCACTTGATCAGAGAGTGAATTGTGTATCAAAAGTTTTTAATAGTTTAGTTTACAAATTTGGTTTTTCTAATGGATACATTTATTTTGAACTACTATGAAAATATTAAAAATTAGATTAAAAATACAAAATTTTGATCAATGCGAATGTTTGATATCCCACTCACAAGCTCTAGATCAGTGAGTGAATTGTGTATCAAAAGATTTATAGATTAGTTTACAAATTTGTTTTTTCTAATGGATACATTTATTTTATACAACTATGAAAATATTTTAAATTAGAACAAAAAAAAATTACTGATCGATTTGAATGTTTGATATCCCAATCACCAGCTCTAGATCAGTGAGGGAATTGTGTATCAAAAAATTTTAATAGTTTAGTTTACAAATTTGTTTTTTTCTAATGGATACATTTATTTTAAACTACTATGAAAATATTAAAAATTAGAATAAAAAAAAATTATTGATCAATGCGAATGTTTGATATCCCAATGATCAGCCCTTGATCAGTGAGTGAATTGTGTATCAAAAGATTTTAAAAGTTTAGTTTACAAATTTGTGTTTTTCTAATGGATACATTTATTTTGAACTACTATTAAAAAATATTAAAAATCAGAATAAAAATACCAATTTTTGATCAATGCGAATGTTTGATATCCCAATCACAAGCTATAAATCAGCGAGTGAATTGTGTATCAAAAGATTTGAATAGTTTAGTTTACAAATTGGTTTTTTTCTAATGGATACATTTATTTTAAACGACTATGAAAATATTAAAAATTAGAATTAAAATACAAATTTTTGATCAATGTGAATGTTTGATATCCCAATCACAAGAACTAGATCAGTAAGTGAATTGTGTATCAAAAGATTTTAATAGTTTAGTTAACAAATTTGTTTTTTTCTAATGGACACATTTATTTTAAACTACTATGAAAATATTAAAAATTAGAATAAAAAACAATAATTGATCGTTTCTAATGTTTGATATCTCAATCACCAGTTCCAGATCAGTGAGTGAATTGTGTATCAAAAGATTTTAATAGTTTAGTTTACAAATTTGTTTTTTTCTAATGGATACATTTATTTTAAACTACTATGAAAATATTAAAAATTAAAATAAAAAAAAATAATTGATCAATGCGAATGTTTCATATCCCAATGATCAGCCCTTGATTAGTGAGTGAATTGTGTATCAAAAGAATTTAAAAGTTTAGTTTACAAATTTGTGTTTTTCTAATGGATACATTTATTTTAAACTACTATGAAAATATTAAAAATTAGAATAAAAATACAAATTTTTGATCAATGCGAAGAATGTTTGATATCCCAATCACAAGCTCTAGATCAGCGAGTGAATTGTGTATCAAAAGATTTGAATAGTTTAGTTTACAAATTTGTTTTTTTCTAATCGATACATTTATTTTAAACTACTATGAAAATATTAAAAATTAGAATAAAAAAAAAATTATTGATCGTTTCTAATATTAGATATCTCAATCATCAGCTCTAGATCAGTGAGTGAATTGTTTAACAAAAGATTTTAATAGTTTAGTTTACAAATTTGTTTTTTTCTAACGGATAAATTTATTTTAAACAACATTGAAAATATTAAAAGTTAGAATAAAAATACTAATTTTTGATCAATGCGAATGTTTGATAGCCCAATCACCAGCTCTAGATTAGTGAGTGAATTGTGAATCAAATGATTTGAATAGTTTAGTTTACAAAATTGTTTTTTTCTAAAGGAAACCTTAATTTAAAACTACTATGCAAATATTAAAAATTAGAATAAAAATAACAATTATTGATCGATTCAAATGTTTGATTACTCAATCACCAGCTCTAGATCATTGAGTGAATTGTGTATCAAAAGATTTTAGTAGCTTAGTTTACAAATTGGTTTTTTCTAATGGAAAAATTTATTTCAAACTACTATGAAAATATTAAAAATAAGAATAAAAATAAAAATTATTGATTGATTTGAATATTTGATATCCCAGTCACCAACTCTTAAACAAAGAGTGAATTGTGTATCAAAAGATTTTAATAGTTTAGTTTAGAACTTTTTTTTTCTAATAGATACATTTATTTTAAAATTCTATGAAAATAATAAAAATTAGAATAAAAATAAAAATTATTAATCGTTTCGAATGTTTGATAACCCAATCAGCAGCCCTAGATCAGTGAGTGAATTGTGTATCAAAAGATTTTAATAGTTTAGTTTACAAATCAGTTTTTTTCTATTGGATACATTTATTTTAAACTACTATGAAAATATTTAAAATTAGAATAAAAATAAAAATTATTGATCAATGAAAATGTTTGATATCCCAATCACTAGCACTATATCAGTGAGTGAATTTTTTATCAAAAGATTTGAATAGTTTAGTTAACAAAATTGTTTTTTTCTAATCGATACATTTATTCCAAACTTCTATGAAAATATTAAAAATTAGAATTAAAATACAAATTTTTGATCAATGCGAATGTTTGATATCCCAATCACAAGCTCTAGATCAGTGAGTGAATTGTGTATCAAAAGATTTTAATAGTTTAGTTTACAAATTTGTTTTTTCCTAATCGATTTATTTATTTTAAACCACTATGAAAATATTAAAAATTAAAATAAATATAAAAATTAGTGATCGATTCAAATGTTTGATATCCCAATCACCAGCCCTAGATCAGAGAGTGAAAAGAGTATTAAAAGATTTTGATATTTTAGTTTACAAATTTGTTTTTTTCTAATCGATACATTTATTTTAAACAACTATGAAAATATTAAAACTTAGAATAAAAATAAAAATAATTGATAGATTCGAATGTTTCATATTTCAATCACCAGCTGTAGATCAGTGAGTGAATTGTGTATCAAAAGATTTTAATATTTTAGTTTACAAATTTGTTTTTCCTAATCGATACATTTATTTAAAACTATTATGAAAATATTAAAAATTAGTTATAAAAACCAAAATTATTGATCGATATAAATGTTTGATATCCCAAACACCAGCACTAGATCAGCGAGTAAATTGTTTATTAAAATATTTTAATAGTATAGTTCACAAATTTGTTTTTTCTAACAAATAAATTTATTTTAAACAACTAGGAAAATATTTAAAATTAGAATAAAAATAAAAATTATTAATCGTTTCGAATGTTTGATACCCCAATCACCAAATCTAGATCAGTGAGTGAATTGATTATCAAAATATTTGAATAGTTTGGTTTACAAATTTGTTTTTTTCTAACGAATAAATTTATTTTAAACTACTATGAAAATATTAAAAATGAGAATAAAAATACAAATTTTTGATCAATGCGAATGTTTGATATCCCAATCACCAGCTCCAGATCAGTGAATGAATATTGTATCAAAAGATTTTAATATTTAAGTTTACAAATTTGTTTTTTCCTAATCGATACATTTAATTAAAACCACTATGAAAATATTTAAAATTAGAATAAATATAAAAATTAGTAATCGATTCAAATGTTGATATCCCAATCACCAGCTCTAGATCATAGAATGAAAAGTGTATTAAAAGATTTTGATATTTTAGTTTACAAATTTGTTTTTTTCTAATCGATACATTTATTTTAAACAACTATGAAAATATTAAAAATTAGAATAAAAATAAAAATTATTGATAGATTCGATTGTTTGATATTTCAATCACCAGCTGTAGATAAGTAAGTGAATTGTGTATCAAAAGATTTTAATAGTTTAGTTTACAAATTTATTTTTTCTAATGGATACATTTATTTTAAACTACTATGAAAATATTAAAAATTAGAATAACAATAAAAATTATTTATCGATTCGAATGTTTGATATCCCAATCACCAGCTCTAGATCAGTGAGTGAATATTGTATCAAAAAATTTGAATAGTAGAGTTTCCAAATTTGTTTTTTTCTAATGGATACATTTATTTTAAACTAATATGAAAATATTTAAAATTAGAATAAAAATAAAAATTATTGATCAATGCAAATATTTGATATCCCAATCATCAGCACTATATCAGTGAGTGAATTGTTTATCAAAAGATTTGAATAGTTTAGTTAACAAATTTGTTTTTTTCAAAAAATTATTGATCTATTCAAATGTTTGATACCTCAATCACCAGCTCTAGATTAGTGAGTGAAGTGTGTATCAAAAGATTTTAATAGTTTAGTTTACAAATTTGTTTACTCTAATGGAAACATTTATTTTATACTACTATGAAAATATTAAAAATTAGAATAAAAATAAAAATTATTGATCGATTCAAATGTTTGATATCCCAATCACCAGCCCTAGATCAGAGAGTGAAAAGAGTATTAAAAAGTTTTGATATTTTAGTTTACAAATTTGTTTTTTTCTAATCGATACATTTATTTTAAACAACTATGAAAATATTAAAATTTAAAATAAAAATAAAAATTTTTGATCGATTCAAATGTTTGATATCCCAATCACCAGCTCTAGATCAGTGAGTAAATTGTGTATCAAAAGATTTTAATATATTAGTTTACAAATTTGTTTTTTCCTCATCGATACATTTATTTAAAACTATTATGAAAATATTAAAAATTAGTTATAAAAATAAAAATTATTGATCGATATAAATGTTTGATATCCCAAACACCAGCACTAGATCAGCGAGTAAATTGTTTATTAAAATATTTTAATAGTATAGTTCACAAATTTGTTTTTTCTAACAAATAAATTTATTTTAAACAACTAGGAAAATATTTAAAATTAGAATAAAAATAAAAATTATTAATCGTTTCGAATGTTTGATACCCCAATCACAAAATCTAGATCAGTTAGTGAATTGATTATCAAAATATTTGAATAGTTTGGTTTACAAATTTGTTTTTTTCTAATGAATAAATTTATTTTAAACTACTATGAAAATATTAAAAATGAGAATAAAAATACAAATTTTTGATCAATGCGAATGTTTGATATCCCAATCACCAGCTCCAGATCAGTGAATGAATATTGTATCAAAAGATTTTAATATTTAAGTTTACAAATTTGTTTTTTCCTAATCGATACATTTAATTAAAACCACTATGAAAATATTTAAAATTAGAATAAATATTAAAATTATTGATCGATTCAAATGTTTGATATCCCAGTCACCAGCTCTAGATCAGAGAGTGAAAAGTGTATCAAAAGATTTTGATATTTTAGTTTACAAATTTGTTTTAATCTAATCGATACATTTATTTTAAACAACTATGAAAATATTTAAAATTAGAATAAAAATAAAAATTATTGATAGATTCGAATGTTTGATATTTCAATCACCAGCTGTAGATAAGTAAGTGAATTGTGTATCAAAAGATTTTAATAGTTTAGTTTACAAGTTTGTTTGTTTCTATTGGATACATTAATTTTAAACTACTATGAAAATAATAAGAACTAGAATAAAAATAAAAATTATATATCGAATCGAATGTTTGATATCCCAATCGCTAGCTCTGGATCATTGAATGAACAGTGTATCAAATGATTTGAATAGTAGAGTTTACAAATTTGTTTTTTTCTAATGGATACATCTATTTTAAACTACTATGAAAATATTTAAAATTAGAATAAAAATAAAAATTATTGATCAAAGCGAAAGTTTGATATCCCAATCACCAGCTCTATATCAGTGAGTGAATTGTGCATCAAAAGATTTTAATAGTTTAGTTTACAAATTTATTTTTTTCTAATGGATAAATTTATTTTAAACTACTAGAAAATACTAAAAATTAGAATAAAAATAAAAATTATTGATAGATTCGAATGTTTGATATTTCAATCACCAGCTAAAGATAAGTAAGTGAATTGTGTATCAAAAGATTTAAATAGATTAGTTTACAAATTTGTTTTTTCCTAATCGATATATTTATTTTAAACCACTATGAAAATATTAAAAATTAAAATTAATATAAAATTTAGTGATCGATTCAACAGTTTGATATCCCAATCACCAGCTCTAGATCAAAGAGTAAAAAGTGTATTAAAAGATTTTGATATTTTAGTTTACAAATTTATTTTTTTCTAATCGATACATTTATTTTAAACCACTATGAAAATATTAAAAATTAGAATAAAAATAAAAATTATTGATATATTCGAATGTTTGATATTTCAATCACCAGCTGTAGATAAGTAAGTGAATTGTGTATCAAAAGATTTTAATAGTTTAGTTTACAAATTTCTTTTTTTCTAATGGATACATTTATTTTAAACTACTATTAAAATATTAAAAATTAGAATAAAAATAAAAATTATTGATCGATTCGAATGTTTGATACCCCAATCACCAGCTCTAGATCAGTGAGTGAGTTGCGTATCAAAAGATTTATAGATTAGTTTACAAATTTGTTTTTTCTAATGGATACATTTATTTTAAACAACTATAAAAATATTTAAAATTAGAATAAAAATAAAAATTATTGATCAATGCGAATGTTTGATATCTCAATCACCAGCTCTATATCAGTGAATGAATTGTGTATCAAAAGATTCTAATAGTTTAGTTTACAAATTTGTTTTTTTCTAATGGATACATCTATTTTAAACAACTTTGAAAATATTAAAAATTAGAATAAAAATAAAAATTATTGATCAATGTGAATGTTTGATATCTCAATCACCAGCTCTATATCAGTGAGTGAATTGTGTATCAAAAGTTTTTAATAGTTTAGTTTACAAATTTGGTTTTTTCTAATGGATACATTTATTTTAAACAACTATGAAAATATTAATATTTCTAGATCAGTGATTGAGTTGCGTATCAAAAGATTTATAGATTAGTTTACAAATTTGTTTTTTCTAATGGATACATTTATTTTAAACAACTATAAAAATATTTAAAATTAGAATAAAAATAAAAATTATTGATCAATGCGAATGTTTGATATCTCAATCACCAGCTCTATATCAGTGAGTGAATTGTGTATCAAAAGATTCTAATAGTTTAGTTTACAAATTTGGTTTTTTCTAATGGATACATTTATTTTAAACTACTATAAAAATATTAAAAATTGAATAAAAATACAAATTTTTGATCGATTCGAATGTTTGATACCCCAATCACCAGCTCTAGATCAGTGAAAGAATAGCGTATCAAAAGATTTGAATAATAGAGTTTACAAATTTGTTTTTCTCTAATGGAAACATCTATTTTAAACAAACTATGAAAATATTAAAAATAAGAATAAAAATAAAAATTATTGATCAATGTGAATAATTGATATCTCAATCACCAGCTCTATATCAGTGAGTGAATTGTGTATCAAAAGATTTTAATAGTTTAGTTTACAAATTTGTTTTTTTCTAATGGATACATTTATTTTAAACTACTATGAAAATATTAAAAATTAGAATAAAAAAAAATTATTGATCAATGCGAATGTTTGATATCCTAATCACCAGCACTTGATCAGAGAGTGAATTGTGTATCAAAAGTTTATAATAGTTTAGTTTACAAATTTGGTTTTTTCTAATGGATACATTTATTTTAAACAACTATGGAAATATTAAAAATTAGAATAAAAATAAAAATTATTGATTGATTTGAATGTTTGATATCTCAATCACCAGCTCAAGATCAGTTAGTAAATTGTGTATCAAAAGATTTTAATATTTTAGTTTACACATTTGTTTTTTTCTAATAGATACATTTATTTTAAAATACTATGAAAATATTAAAAATTAGTATAAAAATAAAAATTACTGATCGATTCGAATGTTTGATATCCCAATCACCAGCACTAAATCAGTGAGTGAATAGTGGACCAAAAGATTTTAATATTTTAGTTTACAAATTTGTTTTTTCTAATGGATAAATTTATTTTAAACTACTATGAAAATATTAAAAATTAGAATAAAAATAAAAACAATTGATGGATTCAAATGTTTGATACCTCAATCACCAACTCTAGATCCGTGAATGAATTGTTTATCAAAAGATATTAATAGTTTAGTTTACAAATTTGTTTTTTCTTATTGATAAAATTATTTTAAACTACTATAAAAATATTAAAATTTATAATAAAATTAAAAATTATTGGTTCATTGGAATGTTTGATAGACCAATCACCAGATCAAGATCAGTGAGTGAATTGTGTATCAAAACATTTTAATAGTTTAGTTTATAAATTTGTTTTTTTTAATGGATACATTTATTTTAAACTACTATGAAAATATTTAAAATTAGAATAAAAATAAAAATTACTGATCGATTCGAATGTTTGATATCCCAATCACCAGCTCTAGATCAGTGAGTGAATTGTGTATCAAAAGATTTTAATAGTTTTGTTTACAAATTATTGTTTTTTTCTAATGGATACATTTATTTTAAACAACTATGAAAATATTATAAATTAGAACAAAAATAAAAATTACTGATCGATTCGAATGTTTGATATCCCAATCACCAGCACTTAATCAGTGAGTGAATAGTGTACCAAAAGATTTTAATATTTTAGTTTACAAATTTGTTTTTTCTAACGGATAAATTTATTTTAAACTACTATGAAAATATTAAAAATAAGATTAAATGTTTGATTAAATGTTTGATTCGATTCAAATGTTTGATACCTCAATCACCAGCTCTAGATCATTGAGTGAATTGTGTATCAAAATATTTTAATAGTTTAGTTTACAAATTTGTTTTTTCTAATGGATAAATTTATTTTAAACTACTATGAAAATATTTAAAATAAGAATTAAAATAAAAATTATTGATCGATTTGAATATTTGATATCCCAGTCACCATTTCTAAAATAGAGAGTGAATTGTGTATCAAAAGATTTAAATAGTTTCGTTCAAAAATTTGTTTTTTTTTAACGGATACATTTATTTTAAACTTCTATGAAAATATTAAAAGTTAGAATAAAAATAAAAATTATTGATCGATTCGAATGTTTGATATCCCAATCACCAGCTCTAGATCAGTGAGTGAATTGTGTATCAAAAGATTTTATTAGTTTAGTTTACAAATTTGTTTTTTTCTAATGGATACATTTATTTTAAACTACTATGAAAATATTAAAAATTAGAATTAAAAAAAATTATTGATCGTTTCTAATGTTTGATATCCCAATCACTAGCTCAAGATCAGTGAGAGAATTGTGTATCAAAAGATTTTAATAGTTTAGTTTACAAATTTGTTTTTTTCTAATGGAAACATTTATTTTAAACTACTATGAAAATAATAAAAATTAGAATAAAAATACAAATTTTTGATCAATGCGAATGTTTGATATCCCAATCACCAGCTCCAGATCAGTGAGTGAATTGTGTATCAAAAGATTTTAATAGTTTAGCTTACAAATTTGTTTTTTTCTAATGGATACATTTATTTTAAACTACTATGAAAATATTAAAAATTAGAATAAAAAAAAAAAATTGATCGATGCTTATGTTTGATATCCCAATCACCAGCTCTAGATCAGTGAGTAAATTGTTTATCAAAAAATTTTAATAATTTAGTTTACAAATTTGTTTTTTCCTAATGGATAAGTTTATTTTAAACTAGTATGAAAATATTAAAAGTAAGAATAAAAATACAAATTTTTGATCAATGCGAATGTTTGATATCCCAACCACCAGCTCTAGATTAGTGAGTAAATTGTGTATCAAAAGATTTTAATAGTTTAGTTTACCAATTTGTTTTTTTCGAAAGGAAACCTTAATTTTAAACTACTATTATAATATTAAAAATTAAAATAAAAATAAAAATAAAAATTATTGATCGATTCAAAAGTTTGATATCCCAATCACCAGCTCTAGATTAGTGAGTTAGTTGTTTATTAAAAGATTTTAATAGTTTAGTTTACAACTTTGTTTTTTTTTTAATGGATACATTTATTTTAAACTACTATGAAAATATTAAAAATTAGAATAAAAATACAAATTTTTGATCAATGCGAATGTTTGATATCCCAATCACCAGCTCTAGATCAGTGAGTGAATGTGTATCAAAAGATTTGAATAGTAGAGTTTACAAATTTGTTTTTTTCTAA
The DNA here is from genome assembly GCA_963556175.1 of Tipula confusa. NCBI lineage: Eukaryota > Metazoa > Arthropoda > Insecta > Diptera > Tipulidae > Tipula > Tipula confusa. Next base: position 82,851 of record CAUVYK010000221.1, read on the forward strand.
TGGAACCATCTATTTTAAACTACTATGAAAATATTAAAAATTAGAATAAAAATAAAAATTATTGATCAATGCGAATAATTGATATCTCAATCACCAGCTCTATATCAGTGCGTGAATTGTGTATCAAAAGATTTTAATAGTTTAGTTTACAAATTTGTTTTTTTCTAATGGATACATTTATTTTAAACTACTATGAAAATATTAAAAATTAGAATAAAAAAAAATTATTGATCAATACGAATGTTTGATATCTTAATCACCAGCACTTGATCAGAGAGTGAATTGTGTATCAAAAGTTTTTAATAGTTTAGTTTACAAATTTGGTTTTTCTAATGGATACATTTATTTTGAACTACTATGAAAATATTAAAAATTAGATTAAAAATACAAAATTTTGATCAATGCGAATGTTTGATAACCCACTCACAAGCTCTAGATCAGTGAGTGAATTGTGTATCAAAAGATTTATAGATTAGTTTACAAATTTGTTTTTTCTAATGGATACATTTATTTTATACAACTATGAAAATATTTTAAATTAGAACAAAAAAAAATTACTGATCGATTTGAATGTTTGATATCCCAATCACCAGCTCTAGATCAGTGAGGGAATTGTGTATCAAAAAATTTTAATAGTTTAGTTTACAAATTAGTTTTTTTCTAATGGATACATTTATTTTAAACTACTATGAAAATATTAAAAATTAGAATAAAAAAAAATTATTGATCAATGCGAATGTTTGATATCCCAATGATCAGCCCTTGATCAGTGAGTGAATTGTGTATCAAAAGATTTTAAAAGTTTAGTTTACAAATTTGTGTTTTTCTAATGGATACATTTATTTTGAACTACTATGAAAATATTAAAAATTAGAATAAAAATACAAATTTTTGATCAATGCGAATGTTTGATATCCCAATCACAAGCTATAAATCAGCGAGTGAATTGTGTATCAAAAGATTTGAATAGTTTAGTTTACAAATTGGTTTTTTTCTAATGGATACATTTATTTTAAACGACTATGAAAATATTAAAAATTAGAATTAAAATACAAATTTTTGATCAATGTGAATGTTTGATATCCCAATCACAAGAACTAGATCAGTAAGTGAATTGTGTATCAAAAGATTTTAATAGTTTAGTTAACAAATTTGTTTTTTTCTAATGGACACATTTATTTTAAACTATTATGAAAATATTAAAAATTAGAATAAAAAACAATAATTGATCGTTTCTAATGTTTGATATCTCAATCACCAGTTCCAGATCAGTGAGTGAATTGTGTATCAAAAGATTTTAATAGTTTAGTTTACAAATTTGTTTTTTTTTAATGGATACATTTATTTTAAACTACTATGAAAATATTAAAAATTAGAATAAAAAAAAATAATTGATCAATGCGAATGTTTCATATCCCAATGATCAGCCCTTGATTAGTGAGTGAATTGTGTATCAAAAGAATTTAAAAGTTTAGTTTACAAATTTGTGTTTTTCTAATGGATACATTTATTTTAAACTACTATGAAAATATTAAAAATTAGAATAAAAATACAAATTTTTGATCAATGCGAATGTTTGATAGCCCAATCACCAGCTCTAGATTAGTGAGTGAATTGTGAATCAAATGATTTGAATAGTTTAGTTTACAAAATTGTTTTTTTCTAAAGGAAACCTTAATTTAAAACTACTATGCAAATATTAAAAATTAGAATAAAAATAACAATTATTGATCGATTCAAATGTTTGATTACTCAATCACCAGCTCTAGATCATTGAGTGAATTGTGTATCAAAAGATTTTAATAGTTTAGTTTACAAATTGGTTTTTTCTAATGGAAAAATTTATTTCAAACTACTATGAAAATATTAAAAATAAGAATAAAAATAAAAATTATTGATTGATTTGAATATTTGATATCCCAGTCACCAGCTCTTAAACAAAGAGTGAATTGTGTATCAAAAGATTTTAATAGTTTAGTTTAGAACTTTTTTTTTCTAATAGATACATTTATTTTAAAATTCTATGAAAATAATAAAAATTAGAATAAAAATAAAAATTATTAATCGTTTCGAATGTTTGATAACCCAATCAGCAGCCCTAGATCAGTGAGTGAATTGTGAATCAAAAGATTTTAATAGTTTAGTTTACAAATCAGTTTTTTTCTATTGGATACATTTATTTTAAACTACTATGAAAATATTTAAAATTAGAATAAAAATAAAAATTATTGATCAATGAAAATGTTTGATATCCCAATCACTAGCACTATATCAGTGAGTGAATTTTTTATCAAAAGATTTGAATAGTTTAGTTAACAAAATTGTTTTTTTCTAATCGATACATTTATTCCAAACTTCTATGAAAATATTAAAAATTAGAATTAAAATACAAATTTTTGATCAATGCGAATGTTTGATATCCCAATCACAAGCTCTAGATCAGTGAGTGAATTGTGTATCAAAAGATTTTAATAGTTTAGTTTACAAATTTGTTTTTTCCTAATCGATTTATTTATTTTAAACCATTATGAAAATATTAAAAATTAAAATAAATATAAAAATTAGTGATCGATTCAAATGTTTGATATCCCAATCACCAGCCCTAGACCAGAGAGTGAAAAGAGTATTAAAAGATTTTGATATTTTAGTTTACAAATTTGTTTTTTTCTAATCGATACATTTATTTTAAACAACTATGAAAATATTAAAACTTAGAATAAAAATAAAAATAATTGATATATTCGAATGTTTGATATTTCAATCACCAGCTGTAGATCAGTGAGTGAATTGTGTATCAAAAGATTTTAATATTTTAGTTTACAAATTTGTTTTTCCTAATCGATACATTTATTTAAAACTATTATGAAAATATTAAAAATTAGTTATAAAAACCAAAATTATTGATCGATATAAATGTTTGATATCCCAATCACCAGCCCTAGATCAGAGAGTGAAAAGAGTATTAAAAAGTTTTGATATTTTAGTTTACAAATTTGTTTTTTTCTAATCGATACATTTATTTTAAACAACTATGAAAATATTAAAATTTAAAATAAAAATAAAAATTTTTGATCGATTCAAATGTTTGATATCCCAATCACCAGCTCTAGATCAGTGAGTAAATTGTGTATCAAAAGATTTTAATATATTAGTTTACAAATTTGTTTTTCCTAATCGATACATTTATTTAAAACTATTATGAAAATATTAAAAATTAGTTATAAAAACCAAAATTATTGATCGATATAAATGTTTGATATCCCAAACACCAGCACTAGATCAGCGAGTAAATTGTTTATTAAAATATTTTAATAGTATAGTTCACAAATTTGTTTTTTCTAACAAATAAATTTATTTTAAACAACTAGGAAAATATTTAAAATTAGAATAAAAATAAAAATTATTAATCGTTTCGAATGTTTGATACCCCAATCACAAAATCTAGATCAGTTAGTGAATTGATTATCAAAATATTTGAATAGTTTGGTTTACAAATTTGTTTTTTTCTAATGAATAAATTTATTTTAAACTACTATGAAAATATTAAAAATGAGAATAAAAATACAAATTTTTGATCAATGCGAATGTTTGATATTCCAATCACCAGCTCCAGATCAGTGAATGAATATTGTATCAAAAGATTTTAATATTTAAGTTTACAAATTTGTTTTTTCCTAATCGATACATTTAATTAAAACCACTATGAAAATATTTAAAATTAGAATAAATATAAAAATTAGTAATCGATTCAAATGTTGATATCCCAATCACCAGCTCTAGATCATAGAATGAAAAGTGTATTAAAAGATTTTGATATTTTAGTTTACAAATTTGTTTTTTTCTAATCGATACATTTATTTTAAACAACTATGAAAATATTAAAAATTAGAATAAAAATAAAAATTATTGATAGATTCGATTGTTTGATATTTCAATCACCAGCTGTAGATTAGTAAGTGAATTGTGTATCAAAAGATTTTAATAGTTTAGTTTACAAATTTATTTTTTTCTAATGGATACATTTATTTTAAACTACTATGAAAATATTAAAAATTAGAATAACAATAAAAATTATTTATCGATTCGAATGTTTGATATCCCAATCACCAGCTCTAGATCAGTGAGTGAATATTGTATCAAAAAATTTGAATAGTAGAGTTTCCAAATTTGTTTTTTTCTAATGGATACATTTATTTTAAACTACTATGAAAATATTTAAAATTAGAATAAAAATAAAAATTATTGATCAATGCAAATATTTGATATCCCAATCATCAGCACTATATCAGTGAGTGAATTGTTTATCAAAAGATTTGAATAGTTTAGTTAACAAATTTGTTTTTTTCAAAAAATTATTGATCTATTCAAATGTTTGATACCTCAATCACCAGCTCTAGATTAGTGAGTGAAGTGTGTATCAAAAGATTTTAATAGTTTAGTTTACAAATTTGTTTTTTCTAATGGATAAATTTATTTTAAAATTCTATGAAAATAATAAAAATTGGAATAAAAATAACATTTATTTATCTATTCAAATGTTTGATATACCAATCTACAGCTCAAGATCGGCGAGTGAATTGTGTATCAAAAGATTTTAATAGTTTAGTTTACAAATTTGTTTTTCTCGAATGGATACATTTATTTAAACGTACTATGAAAATAATAAAAATTAGAATAAAAACCAAAATTATTGATCGATTCAAATGTTTAATATCCCAATTACCAGCCCAAGATTAGTGAGTGAATTTTGTATCAAAAGATTTTAATAGTTTAGTTTACAAATTTGTTTTTTTCTAATCGATACATTTATTTTAAAGTACTTTGAAAATATTAAAAATTAGAATATAAACCAAAATTATTGATCGATTAAAATGTTTAATATCCAAACTTCCAGCTCTAGATTAGTGAGTGAATTGTGTATCAAAAGATTTTAATAGTTTAGTTTACAAATTTGTTTTTTCTAATGGATACATTTATTTAAACTACTATGAAAATATTAAAAATTGGAATAAATATCAATATTATTGATCGATTCGAATGTTTGATATCCCAATCACCAGCTCTAGATCAGTGAGTGAATAATGTTTCAAAAGATTCTAATAGTTTAGTTCACAAATTTGTTTTTTTCTAATCAATACATTTATTTTAACGTACTATGAAAATATTAAAAATTAGAATAAAAACCAAAATTATTGATCGATTCAAATGTTTGATATCCCAATCACTACCTCTAGATCAGTGAGTGATTTGTGTATCAAAAGTTTTTAATAGTTTAGTTTACAAATTTGTTTTTTTCTAATTGATACATTTATTTTAAACTACTATGAATATATTTAAAATTGGAAAAAAAATAAAAATTATTGATCGATACAAATGTTTGATATCCTAATCACTAGCTCTAAATTAATGAGTGAATTGTGTATCAAAATATTTTAATAGTTTATTTAATAAATTTGTTTTTTTTCTAAAGGATAAATTTATTTTAAAATACTATGAAAATATTAAAAATTAGAATAAAAATATAAATTATTTATCGATTCGAATGTTTGATTTCCCAATCTACAGCTCAAGATCGGCGAGTGAATTGTGTATCAAAAGATTTAAATAGTTTAGTTTACAAATTTGTTTTTTTCGAATGGATACATTTATTTTAACGTACTATGAAAATATTAAAAATTAAAATAAAAACCAAAATTATTGATTGATTCTAGAGTTTGATATCCCAATTACCAGCTCTATATTAGGAAGTGAATTGTGTATTAAAAGATTTTAATAGATTAGTTTACAAATTTGTTTTTTTCGAATGGATACATTTATTTTAAACTTCTATGAAAATATTAAAAATTAGAATAAAAAAAAAAATTTTTAAAAACCAAAATTATTGATCGATTCTAATGTTTGATATCCCAATTACCAGCTCTAGATCAGGGAGTGAATTGTGTATCAAAAGATTTTAATAGTTTAGTTAACCAATTTGTTTTTTTCGAATGAATACATTTATTTAAAACTACTATGAAAATATTTAAAAATCGAATAAAAATAAAAATTATTGATCGATTCGAATGTTTGATATCTCAATCACCAGCTCTAGATCAGTGAGTGATTTGTGTATCAAATTATTTTAATAGTTTAGTTTACAAATTTGTTTTTTTCTAATGGATAAATTAATTTTAAACTACTATGAAAATATTAAAAATTAGAATAAAAATAAAAATTATTGATCGATTCAAATGTTTAATATCCCAATTACCAGCCCAGGATTAGTGAGTGAATTTTGTATCAAAAGATTTTAATAGTTTAGTTTACAAATTTTTTTTTTTCGAATGGATACATTTATTTTAAAGTACTATGAAAATATTAAAAATTAGAATATAAAACAAAATTATTGATCGATTCAAATGTTTAATATCCAAATTTCCAGCTCTAGCTAGTGAGTGAATTGTGTATCAAAAGATTTTAATAGTTTGGTTTACACATTTGTTTTTTCTAATGGATACATTTATTTTAAAATACTATGAAAATATTAAAAATTGGAATAAAAATATAAATTATTTATCGATTCGAATGTTTGATTTCCCAATCGCCAGCTCAAGATCGGCGAGTGAATTGTGTATCAAAAGATTTTAATAGTTTAGTTTACAAATTTGTTTTTTTCTTAATCGATGCATTTATTTTAACGTACTATGAAAATATTAAAAATTAAAATAAAAACCAAAATTATTGATTGATTTTAATGTTTGATATCCCAATTACCAGCTCTATATCAGGAAGTGAATTGTGTATTAAAAGATTTTAATAGATTAGTTTACAAATTTGTTTTTTTCGAATGGATACATTTATTTTAAACTACTATGAAAATATTAAAAATTAGAATAAAAATAAAAATTATTAAAAACCAAAATTATTGATCGATTCTAATGTTTGATATCCCAATTACCAGCTCTAGATCAGGGAGTGAATTGTGTATCAAAAGATTTTAATAGTTTAGTTTACAAATTTGTTTTTTTCGAATGGATACATTTATTTTAAACTACTATGACAATATTTAAAATTAGAATAAAAATAAAAATTATTGATCGATACAAATGTTTGATATCCTAATCACTAGTTCTAGATTAGTCAGTGAATTGTGTATCTAAAGATTATAATAGTTTAGTTTACAAACTTGTTTTTTTTCTAATGTATACATTTATTTTAAACTATTATGAAAATATTATAGTTGAATAAAAATAAATTTATTGATCGATTCGAATGTTTGATATCTCAATCAAAAGCTCTAAAGCTGTGTGTGAATTTCGTTTAAAAAAAATTTAATATTTTAGATTACAACTTTGTTTTTTTCTAATCAATAAATTTATTTTAAAATATTATGAAAATATTAAAAATTGTAATAAAAATAAAAATTTTTGATCGATTCGAATGTTTGATATCTCAATCACCAGCTCTAGATCAGTGAGTGATTTGTGTATCAAATTATTTTAATAGTTTAGTTTACAAATTTGTTTTTTTCTAATGGATAAATTTATTTTAAACTACTATGAAAATATTAAAAATTAGAATAAAAATAAAAATTATTGATCGATTCGAATGTTTGATATCTCAATCAAAAGCTCTAAAGCTGTGTGTGAATTTGTTCTAAAAAAATTTTGATATTTTAGAATACAAATTTGTTTTTTTCTAATGGATACATTTATTTGAACTACCATGCAAATATTTTAAATTAGAATAAAAATAAAATTTTTTGATCGATGCGAATGTTTGATATCCCAATCAGCAGCTCTAAAGCTGTGTGTGAATTTCGTCTATAAAAATTTTAATATTTTCGTTTACAAATTTGTATTTTTCTAATCGATACATTTATTTTACTTTTTTATGAAAATATTAAAAATTTTAATAAAAAAAAAATTATTGATCGATTCGAATGTTTGATATTTTAGTAACCAGCTCTAGATCAGTGAGTGAATTGTGTATCAAAAGATTTATAGATTAGTTTACAAATTTGTTTTTTCTAATGGATACATTTATTTTATACAACTATGAAAATATTTTAAATTAGAACAAAAAAAAATTACTGATCGATTTGAATGTTTGATATCCCAATCACCAGCTCTAGATCAGTGAGGGAATTGTGTATCAAAAGATTTTAATAGTTTAGTTTACAAATTTGTTTTTTTCTAATGGATACATTTATTTTAAACTACTATGAAAAAATTAAAAATTAGAATAAAAAAAAATTATTGATCAATGCGAATGTTTGATATCCCAATGATCAGCCCTTGATCAGTGAGTGAATTGTGTATCAAAAGATTTTAAAAGTTTAGTTTACAAATTTGTGTTTTTCTAATGGATACATTTATTTTGAACTACTATGAAAATATTAAAAATTAGAATAAAAATACAAATTTTTGATCAATGCGAATGTTTGATATCCCAATCACCAGCTCCAGATCAGTGAATGAATATTGTATCAAAAGATTTTAATATTTAAGTTTACAAATTTGTTTTTTCCTAATCGATACATTTAATTAAAACCACTATGAAAATATTTAAAATTAGAATAAATATAAAAATTAGTAATCGATTCAAATGTTGATATCTCAATCACCAGCTCTAGATCATAGAATGAAAAGTGTATTAAAAGATTTTGATATTTTAGTTTACAAATTTGTTTTTTTCTAATCGATACATTTATTTTAAACAACTATGAAAATATTAAAACTTAGAATAAAAATAAAAATAATTGATAGATTCGAATGTTTGATATTTCAATCACCAGCTGTAGATCAGTGAGTGAATTGTGTATCAAAAGATTTTAATATTTTAGTTTACAAATTTGTTTTTCCTAATCGATACATTTATTTAAAACTATTATGAAAATATTAAAAATTAGTTATAAAAACCAAAATTATTGATCGATATAAATGTTTGATATCCCAATCACCAGCCCTAGATCAGAGAGTGAAAAGAGTATTAAAAAGTTTTGATATTTTAGTTTACAAATTTGTTTTTTTCTAATCGATACATTTATTTTAAACAACTATGAAAATATTGAAATTTAAAATAAAAATAAAAATTTTTGATCGATTCAAATGTTTGATACCCCAATCACCAGCTCTAGATCAGTGAGTAAATTGTGTATCAAAAGATTTTAATATATTAGTTTACAAATTTGTTTTTCCTAATCGATACATTTATTTAAAACTATTATGAAAATATTAAAAATTAGTTATAAAAACCAAAATTATTGATCGATATAAATGTTTGATATCCCAAACACCAGCACTAGATCAGCGAGTAAATTGTTTATTAAAATATTTTAATAGTATAGTTCACAAATTTGTTTTTTCTAACAAATAAATTTATTTTAAACAACTAGGAAAATATTTAAAATTAGAATAAAAATAAAAATTATTAATCGTTTCGAATGTTTGATACCCCAATCACAAAATCTAGATCAGTTAGTGAATTGATTATCAAAATATTTGAATAGTTTGGTTTACAAATTTGTTTTTTTCTAATGAATAAATTTATTTTAAACTACTATGAAAATATTAAAAATGAGAATAAAAATACAAATTTTTGATCAATGCGAATGTTTGATATCCCAATCACCAGCTCCAGATCAGTGAATGAATATTGTATCAAAAGATTTTAATATTTAAGTTTACAAATTTGTTTTTTCCTAATCGATACATTTAATTAAAACCACTATGAAAATATTTAAAATTAGAATAAATATAAAAATTAGTAATCGATTCAAATGTTGATATCCCAATCACCAGCTCTAGATCATAGAATGAAAAGTGTATTAAAAGATTTTGATATTTTAGTTTACAAATTTGTTTTTTTCTAATCGATACATTTATTTTAAACAACTATGAAAATATTAAAAATTAGAATAAAAATAAAAATTATTGATAGATTCGATTGTTTGATATTTCAATCACCAGCTGTAGATTAGTAAGTGAATTGTGTATCAAAAAATTTTAATAGTTTAGTTTACAAATTTATTTTTTTCTAATGGATACATTTATTTTAAACTACTATGAAAATATTAAAAATTAGAATAACAATAAAAATTATTTATCGATTCGAATGTTTGATATCCCAATCACCAGCTCTAGATCAGTGAGTGAATATTGTATCAAAAAATTTGAATAGTAGAGTTTCCAAATTTGTTTTTTTCTAATGGATACATTTATTTTAAACTACTATGAAAATATTTAAAATTAGAATAAAAATAAAAATTATTGATCAATGCAAATATTTGATATCCCAATCATCAGCACTATATCAGTGAGTGAATTGTTTATCAAAAGATTTGAATAGTTTAGTTAACAAATTTGTTTTTTTCAAAAAATTATTGATCTATTCAAATGTTTGATACCTCAATCACCAGCTCTAGATTAGTGAGTGAAGTGTGTATCAAAAGATTTTAATAGTTTAGTTTACAAATTTGTTTTTTCTAATGGATAAATTTATTTTAAAATTCTATGAAAATAATAAAAATTGGAATAAAAATAACATTTATTTATCTATTCAAATGTTTGATATACCAATCTACAGCTCAAGATCGGCGAGTGAATTGTGTATCAAAAGATTTTAATAGTTTAGTTTACAAATTTGTTTTTCTCGAATGGATACATTTATTTAAACGTACTATGAAAATAATAAAAATTAGAATAAAAACCAAAATTATTGATCGATTCAAATGTTTAATATCCCAATTACCAGCCCAAGATTAGTGAGTGAATTTTGTATCAAAAGATTTTAATAGTTTAGTTTACAAATTTGTTTTTTTCTAATCGATACATTTATTTTAAAGTACTTTGAAAATATTAAAAATTAGAATATAAACCAAAATTATTGATCGATTAAAATGTTTAATATCCAAATTTCCAGCTCTAGATTAGTGAGTGAATTGTGTATCAAAAGATTTTAATAGTTTAGTTTACAAATTTGTTTTTTCTAATGGATACATTTATTTAAACTACTATGAAAATATTAAAAATTGGAATAAATATCAATATTATTGATCGATTCGAATGTTTGATATCCCAATCACCAGCTCTAGATCAGTGAGTGAATAATGTATCAAAAGATTCTAATAGTTTAGTTCACAAATTTGTTTTTTTCTAATCAATACATTTATTTTAACGTACTATGAAAATATTAAAAATTAGAATAAAAACCAAAATTATTGATCGATTCAAATGTTTGATATCCCAATCACTACCTCTAGATCAGTGAGTGATTTGTGTATCAAAAGTTTTTAATAGTTTAGTTTACAAATTTGTTTTTTTCTAATTGATACATTTATTTTAAACTACTATGAATATATTTAAAATTGGAAAAAAAATAAAAATTATTGATCGATACAAATGTTTGATATCCTAATCACTAGCTCTAAATTAATGAGTGAAATGTGTATCAAAATATTTTAATAGTTTATTTAATAAATTTGTTTTTTTTCTAAAGGATAAATTTATTTTAAAATACTATGAAAATATTAAAAATTAGAATAAAAATATAAATTATTTATCGATTCGAATGTTTGATTTCCCAATCTACAGCTCAAGATCGGCGAGTGAATTGTGTATCAAAAGATTTAAATAGTTTAGTTTACAAATTTGTTTTTTTCGAATGGATACATTTATTTTAACGTACTATGAAAATATTAAAAATTAAAATAAAAACCAAAATTATTGATTGATACTAGAGTTTGATATCCCAATTACCAGCTCTATATTAGGAAGTGAATTGTGTATTAAAAGATTTTAATAGATTAGTTTACAAATTTGTTTTTTTCGAATGGATACATTTATTTTAAAGTACTATGAAAATATTAAAAATTAGAATATAAAACAAAATTATTGATCGATTCAAATGTTTAATTTCCAAATTTCCAGCTCTAGATTAGTGAGTGAATTGTGTATCAAAAGATTTTAATAGTTTGGTTTACACATTTGTTTTTTCTAATGGATACATTTATTTTAAAATACTATGAAAATATTAAAAATTGGAATAAAAATATAAAATATTTATCGATTCGAATATTTGATTTCCCAATCACTAGCTCAAGATCGGCGAGTGAATTGTGTATCAAAAGATTATAATAGTTTAGTTTACAAATTTGTTTTTTTCTTAATCGATGCATTTATTTTAACGTACTATGAAAATATTAAAAATTAAAATAAAAACCAAAATTATTGATTGATTTTAATGTTTGATATCCCAATTACCAGCTCTATATCAGAAAGTGAATTGTGTATTAAAAGATTTTAATAGATTAGTTTACAAATTTGTTTTTTTCGAATGGATACATTTATTTTAAACCACTATGAAAATATTAAAAATTAGAATAAAAATAAAAAATTATTAAAAACCAAAATTATTGATCGATTCTAATGTTTGATATCCCAATTACCAGCTCTAGATCAGGGAGTGAATTGTGTATCAAAAGATTTTAATAGTTTAGTTTACAAATTTGTTTTTTTCGAATGGATACATTTATTTTAAACTACTATGACAATATTTAAAATTAAAATAAAAATAAAAATTAGTGATCGATTCAAATGTTTGATATCCCAATCACCAGCTCTAGATCAGTGAATGAATTGTGTATCAAAAGATTTTAATAGTTTAGATTACAAATTTGTTTTTTTCGAATTGAAACATTTATTTTAAACTACTATGAAAATATTTAAAATTCGAATAAAAATAAAAATTATTGATCGATTCGAATGTTTGGTATCCCAATCTCTAGCTCTAGATCAGTGAGTGAATTGTGTATCAAAAGATTTTAGTTGACAGGTTTGGTTTTTCCTAATGGATACATTTATTTTAAACTACTATGAAAATATTTAAAATTAGAATAAAAATAAAAATTATTGATCGATACAAATGTTTGGTATCCTAATCACTAGTTCTAGATTAGTCAGTGAATTGTGTATCTAAAGATTATAATAGTTTAGTTTACAAACTTGTTTTTTTTCTAATGTATACATTTATTTTAAACTATTATGAAAATATTATAGTTGAATAAAAATAAATTTATTGATCGATTCGAATGTTTGATATCTCAATCAAAAGCTCTAAAGCTGTGTGTGAATTTCGTTTAAAAAAATTTAATATTTTAGATTACAACTTTGTTTTTTTCTAATCAATAAATTTATTTTAAAATATTATGAAAATATTAAAAATTGTAATAAAAATAAAAATTTTTGATCGATTCGAATGTTTGATATCTCAATCACCAGCTCTAGATCAGTGAGTGATTTGTGTATCAAATTATTTTAATAGTTTAGTTTACAAATTTGTTTTTTTCTAATGGATAAATTTATTTTAAACTACTATGAAAATATTAAAAATTAGAATAAAAATAAAAATTATTGATCGATTCGAATGTTTGATATCTCAATCAAAAGCTCTAAAGCTGTGTGTGAATTTGTTCTAAAAAAATTTTGATATTTTAGAATACAAATTTGTTTTTTTCTAATGGATACATTTATTTGAACTACCATGCAAATATTTTAAATTAAAATAAAAATAAAATTTTTTGATCGATGCGAATGTTTGATATCCCAATCAGCAGCTCTAAAGCTGTGTGTGAATTTCGTCTATAAAAATTTTAATATTTTCGTTTACAAATTTGTTTTTTTCTAATCGAAACATTTATTTTACTTTTTTATGAAAATATTAAAAATTTTAATAAAAAAAAAATTATTGATCGATTCGAATGTTTGATATTTTAGTAACCAGCTCTAGATCAGTGAGTGAATTGTGTATCAAAAGATTTAAAGATTAGTTTACAAATTTGTTTTTTCTAATGGATACATTTATTTTATACAACTATGAAAATATTTTAAATTAGAACAAAAAAAAATTACTGATCGATTTGAATGTTTGATATCCCAATCACCAGCTCTAGATCAGTGAGGGAATTGTGTATCAAAAGATTTTAATAGTTTAGTTTACAAATTTGTTTTTTTCTAATGGATACATTTATTTTAAACTACTATGAAAATATTAAAAATTAGAATAAAAAAAAATTATTGATCAATGCGAATGTTTGATATCCCAATGATCAGCCCTTGATCAGTGAGTGAATTGTGTATCAAAAGATTTTAAAAGTTTAGTTTACAAATTTGTGTTTTTCTAATGGATACATTTATTTTGAACTACTATGAAAATATTAAAAATTAGAATAAAAATACAAATTTTTGATCAATGCGAAAGTTTGATATCCCAATCACAAGCTATAAATTAGCGAGTGAATTGTGTATCAAAAGATTTGAATAGTTTAGTTTACAAATTGGTTTTTTTCTAATGGATACATTTATTTTAAACGACTATGAAAATATTAAAAATTAGAATTAAAATACAAATTTTTGATCAATGTGAATGTTTGATATCCCAATCACAAGAACTAGATCAGTAAGTGAATTGTGTATCAAAAGATTTTAATAGTTTAGTTAACAAATTTGTTTTTTTCTAATGGACACATTTATTTTAAACTACTATGAAAATATTAAAAATTAGAATAAAAAACAATAATTGATCGTTTCTAATGTTTGATATCTCAATCACCACTTCCAGATCAGTGAGTGAATTGTGTATCAAAAGATTTTAATAGTTTAGTTTACAAATTTGTTTTTTTCTAATGGATACATTTATTTTAAACTACTATGAAAATATTAAAAATTAGAATAAAAAAAAATAATTGATCAATGCGAATGTTTGATATCCCAATGATCAGCCCTTGATTAGTGAGTGAATTGTGTATCAAAAGAATTTAAAAGTTTAGTTGACAAATTTGTGTTTTTCTAATGGATACATTTATTTTAAACTACTATGAAAATATTAAAAATTAGAATAAAAATACAAATTTTTGATCAATGCGAATGTTTGATATCCCAATCACTAGCTCTAGATCAGAGAGTGAATAATGTATCAAAAGATTTTAAAAGTTTAGTTCACCAATTTGTTTTTTCTTAATCGATACATTTATTTTAAACTACTATGAAAATATTTAAAATTAGAATAAAAACCAAAATTGTTGATCGATCCAAATATTTGATATTCCAATCACTAGCTCTAGATCAGTGAGTGAATTGTGTATCAAAAGATTTTAATATTTAGGTTTACAAATTTGGTTTTTCCTAATGGATACATTTTTTTTAAACTGCTAGAAAAATATTTAAAATTAGAAAAAAAATAAAAATTATTGATCGATACAAATATATGATATCCTAATCACTAGCTCTAGTTTAGTGAGTGAATTGTGTATCAAAAGATTATATTAGTTTAGTTTACATATTTGTTTTTTTCTAATGTATACATTTATTTTACACTACTATGAAAATAATAAAAATTGGAATAAAAATCAATTTTATTGATTGATTCGAATGTTTGATATCCCAATTACCAGCTCTGAATCAGCGAGTCAATAATGTATCAAAAGATTTTAAAAGTTTAGTTCACAAATTTGTTTTTTTCTTATGGATACATTTATTTTAAACTACTATGAAAATATTAAAAATTAGAATAAAAATAAAAATTATTGATCGATTCGAATGTTTGATATTCCAATCACCAGGTCTAGACCAGCCAGTGAATTATGTATCAAAAGATTTTAATATTTAAGTTTACAAACTTGTTTTTCCCTAATGGAAACATTTATTTTAAACTACTATGAACATATAAAAAAGTTGATAAAAAATTAAAATTATGGATCGATTCTAATGTTTGATATCCCAATAACCAGCTCTAGATCAGGGAGTGAATTGTGTATCAAAAGATTTTAATATTTTAGTTTACAAATTAGTTTTTTTCTTATGGATACATTTATTTTAAACTAGTATAAAAATAATAATAATTAGAATAAAAACCAAAATTATTGATCGATTCAAATGTTTGATATCCCACTCACTACCTCCAGATCAGTGAGTGACTTGTGTATCAAACGATTTTAATAGTTTAGTTTACAAATTTGTTTTTTTCTAATTGATACATTTATTTTAAACTACTATGAAAATATTTAAAATTCAAATAAAAATAAAAATTATTGATCGATACGAACGTTTGATATCCCAATCACTAGCTCTAGATCAGTGAGTGAATTGTGTATCAAAAGATTTTAATATTTTAGTTAACAAATTTGTTTTTTTCTAATGGACACATTTATTTTAAACTACTATGAAAATATTAAAAATTAGAATAAAAAACAATAATTGATCGTTTCTAATGTTTGATATCTCAATCACCACTTCCAGATCAGTGAGTGAATTGTGTATCAAAAGATTTTAATAGTTTAGTTTACAAATTTGGTTTTTCTTAATGGATACATTTATTTTAAACTACTATAAAAATATTTAAAATTAGAAAAAAAATAAAAATTATTGATCGATACAAATGTTTGATATCCTATTCACTTGCCCTAGATTAGTGAGTGAATTGTGTATCAAAAGATTATATTAGTTTAGTTTACATATTTGTATTTTTCTAATGTATACATTTATTTTAAACTACTATGAAAATATTATAGCTGAATAAAAATAAATTTATTGATCGATTCGAATGTTTAATATCTCAATCAAAAGCTCTAAAGCTGTGATAAAATTGCGTTTAAAAAAAATTTGATATTTTAGATTACAAATTTGTTTTTTTCTAATCGATACATTTATTTTAAACTACTATTAAAATATTTAAACTTAGAATAAAAATAAAAATTATTGATTGATTCGAATGTTTGATATCTCAATCACCAGCTCTAGATCAGTGAGTGAACTATGTATCAAAAGATTTTAATATTTTAGTTTACAAATTTGTTTTTTCTAATTGATACATTTATTTTAAACAACTATGAAAATAATAAAAATAAGAATAAATATAAAAATTAATGATCGATTTGAATGATTTATATCCTAATCATCAGGTCTATATCAGTGAGTGAATTGTGTATCAAAATATTTTAATATTTTAGTTTACAATTTTGTACTTTCTAATGAAAACATTTATTTTAAACTACTATGAAAATATTTAAAATTAGAATAAATATAAAAATTAATGATCGATGGGAATATTTGATATCCCAATCACCAGCTTTAGAGCAGTTTGTGAATAGGGTATCAAAAGATTTTAATTGTTTAGTTTACAAATTAGTTTTTATCTAATTGATACATTTATTTTAAACTACTATGAAAATATTTAAAATTCGAATAAAAATAAAAATTATTGATCGATTCGAATGTTTGAAATCCCAATCACCAGCTCTAGATCAGTCAGTTAATTTTATATCAAAAGATTTTAATATTTAAGTTTACCAACTTGTTTTTTCCTAATGGATTCATTTATTTAAAACTACTATGAACATATTAAAAGTTGAATAAAAATCAAAATTATTGATCGATTCAAATGTTTGATATTTCAGTCACTAGCTGTGGATAAGCAAGTGAATTTTTAATCAAAAGATTTTAATAATTTAGTTTAAAAATTTGTTTTTTTCTAATGGATACATTTATTTTAAACTACTATGAAAATATTAAAAATCATAATAAAAATAAAAATTTTTGATCGTTTCGAATGTTTGATATCCCAATCACCAGGTCTAGATAAGTCAGTGAATTGTTTATCAAAAGATTTTAATATTTAAGTTTACAAATTTTTTTTTTCTTAATCGATACATGTATTTTAAACTACTATAAAAATATTATAAATTAGAACAAAAACCAAAATGATTGATCGATTCTAAAGTTTGATATCCCAATTACTAGCTCCATATCAGGGAGTGAATTGTGTATTAGAAGATTTTAATAGTTTAGTTTACAAATTTGTTTTTTTCGAATGGATACATTTATTTTAAACTACAATGAAAATATTACCAATTAGAATAAAAATAAAAATTACTGATCGATTCAAATGTTTGATATCCCAATCACCAGCTCTAGATCAGTGAGTGAATTTTGTATCAAAAGATTTTAATAGTTTAGTTTACAAATTTTGTTTTTTTCTAATTGATACTTTTATTTTAATCACCTATGAAAATATTTAAAATTCGAATAAAAATAAAAATTATTGATCGATTCGAATGTTTGATATCCCAATTACCAGCTCTAGATCAGTGAGTGAATTGTGTATTAAAATATTATAACCGTTTTGTTTACAAATTTGTTTTTTCTAATGGATAAATTTATTTAAAACTACTATTAAAATATTAAAATTTTGAATAAAAATAAAAACTATTGATCGATTTGAATATTTGATATCCCAATCACCAGCTTTAGATCAGTGAGTGAATTGCGTATTAAAAGATTTTAATAGTTTAATTTACAAATTTGTTTTTTTCTAATCGATACATTTATTTTAAACTACTATTAAAATATTAAAAATTAGAATAAAAATAAAAGTTATTGAGCGATTTGAACGTTTGATATCCCAATCACCAACTCTAGATCAGTGAGTGAATTGCGTATCAAAAGTTTTGAATAGTTTAGTTTACAAATTTGTTTTTTTCTAATGGATACATTTATTTTAAACTACTATGAAAATATTAAAAATAAGAAAAAAAATTAAAATTATTGATCAATTCGAATGTTTGATATTCCAACCACCAGCTCTAGATCAATGAGTGAATTGCTTATCAAAAGATTTTAATATTTTAGTTAATAAACTTGTTTTTTCCTAATCGATACATTTATTTTAAACTACTATGAAAATATTTAAAATTAGAATGAAAATAAAAATTATTGGTCGATACAAATGTTTGATATCCTAATCACTAGCTCTAGATTAGTGAGTGAATTGTGTATCAAAAGATTTAAATAGTTTAGTTTACATAATTGTTTTTTTCTAATGTATACATTTATTTTAAACTACTACGAAAATATTAAAGTTGAATAAAAATAAATTTATTGATCGATTCGAATGTTTAATATCTCAATCAAAAGCTCTAAAACTGTGTGTGAATTCCGTCTAAAAAAAATTTAATATTTTAGATTACAAATTTGTTTTTTTCTAATCGATACATTTATTTTTAACTATTATGAAAATATTAAAAATTATAATAAAAACAAAAATTATTGATTGATTTGAATGTTTGATATCTCAATCACCAGCTTTAGATCAGTGAGTGAATTGTGTATCAAAATATTTTAATAGTTTAGTTTACAAATTTGTTTTTTATTCTAATTGATACATTTATTTTAAATTTCTATGAAAATATTAAAAATAAGAATAAAAATCAAAATTATTGATCGATTCGAATGTTTGATATCCCAATCACCAGCTCTAGATCAATGAGTGAATTGTGTGTCAAAAAAAATTTATAGTTTTGTTTACAAATTGGTTTTTTTCTAATGGATACATTTATTTTAAACTACTTAAAAATATTTAAAATTCGAATATATATAAAAATTATTGATCGTTTCGAATGTTTGATATCCCAATCACCAGGTCTAGATCATTCAGTGAATTGTGTATCAAAAGATTTTAATATTTAAGTTTACAAACTGATTTTTTCCTAATGGATACATTTATTTTAAACTACTATGAACATATTAAAAATTAGAATAAAAATAAAAATTATTGATCGTTTCGAATGTCTGACATTTCAATCACCAGCTGTAACTAAGAAAGTGAATTTTGTACCAAAAGTTTTTAATGGTTTAATTTACAAATTTGTTTTTTTTCTAATGGATACATGTATTTTAAACTACTATGAAAATATTAAAAATTAAAATAAAAATTAATATTTTTGATCGATTCGAATGTTTGATATTTTAATCACCAAATCTAGATTAGTCAGTGAATTGTGTATCAAAAGATTTTAATATTTAAGTTTTCAAACTTGTTTTTTCTTAATGGAAACGTTTATTCTAAACTTCAATGAACATGTAAAAAAGTTGAATAAAAATCAAAATTATTGATCGATTCTAATGTTTGATATTTCAATCACCAGCTGGAGATAAGTAAGTGAATTGTGTACCAAAAGTTTGTTGTGTTACAAATTTGTTTTTTTCTAATTGATACATTTATTTTAAACAATATGAAAATATTTAAAATTAGAACAAAAATAAAAATTATTGATCGATTCGAATGTTTGATATCCCAATTACCAGCTCTAGATCAGTAAGTGAATTATTTATCAAAAGATTTTAATAGTTTAGTTTACAAATTGGTTTGTTTCTAATGGATATATTTGTTTTAAACTACTATGAAAATATTAAAAATTAGAATAAAAATAAAAATTATTGATCGAATTGAATGTTTGACATTCCAATCACCAACTGTAGATAAGTAAGTGAATTGTGTACCAAAAGATTTTAATGGTTTAGTTTACAAATTTGTTTTTTTCTAATGGATACATTTATTTTAAACTACAATGAAAATATTAAAAATTAGAATAAAAATTAAAATTTCTAATCGATTCGAATGTTTGATATCTCAATCACCAGTTCTAGATCAGTGAGTGAATTGTGTATCTAAAGATTTTAATATTTTAGTATACAAACTTGTTTTTTTCTAATGGATACGTTTATTTTAAACTACTATGAACATATAAAAAAGTTGAATAAAAATAAAAATTATTGATCGATTCAAAAGTTTGATATTTCAATAACCAGCTGTAGATAAGTAAGTGAATTGTGTACCAAAAGATTTTAATGGTTTAGTTTACAAATTTGTTTTTTTCTAATGGATACATTTATTTTAAACTTCTTTGAAAATATTTATAATTAGAAAAAAATAAACATTTCTGATCGATTCGAATGTTTGATATCTCAATTACCAGGTCTAGATCATTGAGTGAATTGTGTATCAAAAGATTTCAATATTTTTGTTTAAAAACTTGTTTTTTTCTAATGGATACGTTTATTTTAAACAACTATGACCATACAAAAAAGTTGAATAAAAACCAAAATTATTGATCGATTCAAATGTTTGATATTTCAATCACTAGCTGTAGATAAGTAAGTGAATTGTGTACCAAAAGATTTTAATAGTATAGTTCACAAATTTATTTTTTCTAATGGATACATTTATTTTAAACTACTATGAAAATATTATAAAGTTGAATAAAAGTAAAAATTATAGATCAATTCGAACGTTTAATATCTTAATCAAAAGCTCTAAAGCTGTGTGTGAATTTCGTCTAAAAAAATTTTAATATTTTAGTATACAAATTTGTTTTTTCTAATGGATACCCTTATTTGAACTACTATGAAAATATTAATAATTGGAATAAAAATCAATATTATTGATCGACTCGAATGTTTGATAACTCAATCAGAAGGTCTATATCAGTGAGTGAATTGTGTATCAAAATATTTTAATAGTTCAATTTACAAATTTGTTTGTTTCTAATGGATACATTTATTTTAAACTACTATGAAAAATTACTGATCGATTCGAATGTTTGATATCCCAATCACCAGCTCTATATCAGTAAGTAAATTGAGTATCAAAATATTTTAATAGTTTAGTTTACAAATTTGTTTTTTTCTAATTGATACATTTATATTAAACTACTACGAAAATATTTAAAAATAGAATAAAAATAAAATTTATGGATCGATTCGAATGTTTGATATCCCAATCACCAGCTCTAGATCAGTAAGTGAATTGTTTATCAAAAGATTTTAATATTTAATTTGCAAATTTGTTTTTTTTCTAATGGATACGTTTATTTTAAACTACTATGATAATATAAAAAAGTTAAATAAAAATCAAAATTATTGATAGATTCAAATATTTGATATTTCAGTCAAAAGCTTTAAAGCTTTGTGTAAATTTCGGCTAAAAAAATTTTAATATTTTAGTAAACAAATTTGTTTTTTTCTAATGGATACATTTATTTGAAGTACCATGAAAATATTTTAAATTGGAATAAAAATCAATATTATTGATCGACTCGAATGTTTGATATCTCAATCAGAAGGTCTAGATCAGTGAGTGAATTGTGTATCAAAATATTTTAATAGTTCAGTTTACAAATTTGTTTTTTTCTAATGAATACATTTATTTTAAACTACTATGAAAAATTACTGATCGATTCGATTGTTTGATATCCCAATATCCAGCTCTAAATCAGTTAGTGAATTGTGTATCAAAAGATTTTAATAGTTTAGTTTACAAATTTGTTTTTTTTTAATTGATACATTTATTTAAAACAATATGAAAATACTTAAAATTAGAACAAAAAAAAATTATTGATCGATTCGAATGATTGATATCCCAATCAGCAGCTCTAGATCAGTAAGTGAATTATTTATCAAAAGATTTTAATAGTTTAGTTTACAAATTTGTTTGTTTCTAATAGATACATTTGTTTAAAACTTCTATGAAAATATTAAAAATTAAAATAAAAATAAAAATTATTGATCGTTTCAAATGTTTGACATTCCAATAACCAGCTGTAATTAAGTAAGTGAATTGTGTACCAAAAGTTTTTAATGGTTTAGTTTACAAATTTGTTTTTTTCTAATGGATACATTTATTTTAAACTACTATGAAAAGATTAAAAATTAAGGTAAAAATAAAAATTTTTGATCGTTTCGAATGTTTGATATCTCAATCGCCAGATCTAGATTAGTTAGTGAATTGTGTATCAAAAGATTTTAATATTTTAGTTTACAAACTTGTTTTTTCCTAATGGATACGTTTATTCTAAACTACTTTGAACATATACGAAAGTTGAATAAAAATAAAAATTATTGATCGATTCAAATGTTTGATATTTCAATCACCAGCTGGAAAGTAAGTGAATTGTGTACCAAAAGATTTTAATAGTTTAGTTTACAAATTTATTGTTTTCTAATTTATACATTTATTTTAAACTACTATGAAAATATTATAGTAGAATAAAAATAAAAATTATTGATCGATTCGAATGTTTAATATCTCAATCAAAAGCTTTAAAGCTGTTTGTGAATTTCGTCTTAAAAAATTTTAATATTTTGGATTACAAATTTGTTTTTTTCTAATCGATCCATTTATTTTAAACTATTATGAAAATATTAAAAATTATAAAAAAAAATAAAAATTATTGATTGATTCGAATGTTTGATATCTCAATCACCAGCTCTAGATCAGTGAGTAAATAGTGTATTAAAATTTTTTAATAGTTTAGTTTACAAATTTGTTTTTTTCTAATGGATACATTTATTTTAAATTACTATGAAAAATTACTGATCGATTCGAATGTTTGATATCCCAATCACCAGCTCTAAATCAGTAAGTGAATTGTGTATCAAAAGATTTTAATAGTTTGGTTTACAAATTTGTTTTTTCGAATTGATACATTTATTTTAAACTACTATGAAAATATTTAAAATTAGAATAAAAATAAAAATTATTGATCGATTCGAATGTTTGATATCCCAATCACCAGCTCTAGATCAGTTAGTGAATTGTTTATCAAAAGATTTTAATAGTTTAGTTTACAAATTTGTTTGTTTCTAATGTATATATTTATTTTAAACTACTATGAAAATATTAAAAATTAGAATAAAAATAAAAATTATTGATCGAATCGAATGTTTGACATTCCAATCACCAGCTGTAGATAAGTAAGTTAATTGTGTACCAAAAGATTTTAATGGTTTAGTTTACAAATTTTTTTTTTTTCTAATGGATACATTTATTTTAAACTACTATGAAAATATTAAAAATTTGAATAAAAATAAAAATTATTGATCAATTCGAATGCTGTATATCTCAATCACCAGGTCTAGATCAGTGAGTGAATTGTGTATCAAAAGATTTTAATATTGCTACGTTATTGCCTTGTCACTTAAGGTTCGTATTTCTGGATTGTGAATAACTACCCGAATAACACTGTTCACTACCAAATTTCACAAAAACTACTTAAGTTCCACTTTAGACACTGTTCACGTTCACAGACAATAATTGTCTCAATAAAACACAATTATTCACAACTTAGTTCTTATACCAATTCTTAATTTTACAACAAACATCACTTAACTAAAATCACTTACTATCATTTTCTATCACTTTTTATTTTAACCGCTTGTTATCTCTTGCGTAGTTCAAGTACAACTATTTCTCGCATACAACATCGATTCGCTTATATACACAAATTAAAATATCTCGAACTTTCTACTTCTATCGAGATGTCACTACTACATTTAATTTGCTCAATTTTTAGTACTACCAGTACTATCGATACCTAATAGATGTCTCTAGGGTGTTAAGCCTAGAGAAATCTTCATATATTTACACTTATGCTATCGCACACTAGGTGGTACCGTGACACTGCCCCCCACTTAAACCTGTTCGTCCCGAACAGGATCCAAAATCGCTCCTCTATAAATAGCCATCCGCTCGAGATGCACCACTTTTCGTTTACCTCGTCGCCCTTTCTTTATCCTATAAATCACGTCGTTTATCTTTGTGATGAAAGTGTAAGGTCCTTTCCATGCTGACTGTAATTTTGGTGATAAACCTTTTCGTCGTTGCGGGTTATGAAGCCATATCAATTGCCCTTCTTCGAAACCTTTGCTATTTGCTCGTATATCATATCGAGCTTTCACTTTGTCACTTGATATCCGTATTTTGTCTCGTACAAACTGATGTATATCATTAATTTCTTCTTTCATCCGGTCTACATAATCTTGTCCGCATAAGGCCGCTGATGGAACAACCCCAAACTTCAAATCTCCAGGCAGATGAAGATTATTTCCGAAAAGCGTCTTTGCTGGCATCATCCCAGTAGTGTCATGTACTGCTGATCGATAAGCCATCAAACACATCGGTATATGTTGATCCCAGTTGCGTTGGTTTTTATCTATCACCTTCTTTAGATATTCTTCCAATGTTTCGTTTAACCTTTCTACCATTCCATCCGATTGTGGATGCAAAGGCGTCGTTCGCGTTTTGTTGATACCGAGCATCTAACAGATCTCCTGGAATACAACCGACTCAAAATTTCTTCCTTGATCCGTATGAAGTTCCATTGGTACTCCAAAACGACTAATCCAAATATTAACAACGGCATTCGCTATTGTAGTAGTTTCCTGGTTTGGTAGTGGATATACCTCCGGCCATTTGCTAAAATAATCCATTATAACTAGCACATATTTGTTTCCATTATCGGTAGTGGGAAATGGACTTGCCACATCCATGGCAATTCTCTCTAAAGGTGCTCCAACATTATACTGTTGCATAGCTCCTCGAGTTTTCCGAGCCGGTCCCTTTGCGGCTGCACATAAATCACATTTTTGGCACCATTATACCACCGACTGTCTACACCCGGACCAATAAAACCGCTGACGTACCTTAGCTAGCGTTTTGTTAATTCCTAAGTGACCTCCACTAGTTCCCTTGTGATATTCCTTCAGAATTTCCTTAATACAACTTTGTGGTACCACGAACAAGGATTGTTTAACGTTGCCGTCAGTGCTTTCCCACACTTGTTTTAAACAGCCGTCTTCTAATTTAAGGCTCTGTCATTGTGCCCAATAAGCCTTTACAGTGGGGGCTTTGTCCGCGATCTCATTCCATGTTGGCCGGTACTTCCTCTTCTTATATTTCAAAATTATCGACAAACTCGGATCTCGTTGTTGTTCCTCTCGGATTGCTTCATTGGTCCATTTATCATGAGGTAACACTTGCATCAGCCTAACATCAATAATATTCTCCTTTCCCTCTATGCGACTACAGTGGTTGCTTTCTGCTTGACATGGTTGTCTTGATAATGGGTCTTGATTGGTCAATACTTGACCTCCCCGAGGCCTTCGTACCATTGGAGATGGTGATCTTCCACGTTTCCGTTTATTTTTATAGCAGTCTCGTGAGATGTGACCCAATTTGTCACATATCCAGCATTTTATTAGGGGCCGACTGCTCCATATTACTGCCGGTACTTATTTCTACCCGACGTATCTTATTGATTCTTGGTCCAATGAGAGTTTGTGCCATCTCATTCATTAACGCACAAGCAATGGTTTCCGCGAAAGTAGCCTTTGGTGATAATATCACTGCTCTGCGTGTGTTTTGGTCTCGTATACCATCAATAAATGCGTCCATTTTAATTCTTTCCATGAAATCGGAAGCAGTATTTTCATGTGCTAGATGTGCTAGCCTCTCGACGGCCGATGCAAATTCTTGTAAAGTTTCACCAACCTTCTATGACCGTCGTTTCAATTCCATTCATGAGTTCTATTTCGAACTCATGACTTTTTAAAAATCCATGAGTTCTATTTCGAACTCATGACTTTTTAGATTTAAACCATCACGCTCCATTGCTTCACGCAATCGTAATATCAACTCGTCTTTACGGCCGACTGTCTCTAAACCACGCTTCTCCTACTCTTTCTTTAATTCTGGAACTTTTAACTTGTAGAGTTTCATTTTTGTTTTATTTTTTTTTTTTTTTTTATTCACAATCCCGCCGCTGTCACCAATTGTTACGTTCTTGCCTTGTCACTTAAGGTTCGTATCTCTGGATTGTAAATAACTACCCGAGTAACACTGTCCACTACCAAATTTCACAAAAACTACACAAGTTCCACTTTAGACACTGTTCACGTTCACAGACAATAATTGTCTCAATAAAACACAATTATTCACAACTTAGTTCTTTTACCAATTCTTTATTTCACAAAAAAATCACTAAACTAAAATCACTTACTATCATTTTCTATCACTTTCTATCACTTTTTATTTTAACCGCTTGTTATCGCTTTCGTAGTTCAAGTACAACTATTCCTCGCATACAACATCGATTCGCTTATATACTCAAATTAAAATATCTCGAACTTTCTACTTCTATCGAGATGTCACTACTAAATTTAATTTGCTCGATTTTTAGTACTACCAGTACTATCGATACCAAATAGATGTCTCTAGGGTTAAGCCTAGAGAAATCTTCATATATTTACACTTATGCAATCGCACACAAGGTGGTACCGTGACAATATTTTAGTTTACAAACTTATTTTTTTCAAATGGAAACGTTTATTTTAAACTACTATGAACATATAAAAAAGTTAAATAAAAATCAAAATTATTGATCAATTCAAATGTTTGATATTTCAATCACCAGCTGTAGATAAGTAATTGAATTGTGTACCAAAAGATTTTAATAGTTTAGTTTACAAATTTGTTTTTTTCTAATGGATACATTTATTTTAAACTACTATGAAAATATTATAAAGTTGAATAAAAATAAAAATTATTGATCGATTCGAATGTTAAATATCTCAATCAAAAGCTCTAAAGCTGTGTGCGAAATTCGTCCAAAAAAATTTTAATATTTTAGTATACAAATTTGTTTTTTTCTAATGAATACATTTATTTGAACTACTATGAAAATATTAAAAATTGGAATAAAAATCAATATTTATGATCGATTCGAATGATTGATATCTCAATCACCAGGTCTAGATCAGTGAGTGAATTGTGTATCAAAATATTTTAATAGTTAAGTTTACAAATTTGTTTGTTTCTAATTGATACATTTATTTTAAACTACTACGAAAATATTTAAAATTAGAATAAAAATAAAAACTATTGATCGATTCGAATGTTTGATATCTCAATCACCAGCTCTAGATCATTAAGTGAATTGTGAATCAAAAGATTTTAATAGTTTAGTTTACAAATTTATTTTTTTAATAATTAATATATTTATTTTAAACTACTACGAAAATATTTAAAATTAGAATAAAATTAAAAATTATTGATCGATTCGAATGTTTGATATCCCAATCACCAGCTCTAGATCAGTAAGTGAATTGTTTATCAAAAGTTTTAATAGTTTAGTTTCAAATTTGTTTATTTCTAATGGATACATTTATTTAAAACTACCACTAAAATATTAAAAATTATATTAAAATTAAAAATTATTGATCGAATCGAATGTTTGACATTCCAATCACCAGCTGTTGATAAGTAAGTGAATTGTGTACCAAAAGATTTTAATGGTTTAGTTTATAAATTTGTATTTTTCTAATGGATACATTTGTTTTAAACTACTATAAAAATATTAAAAATTAGAATGAAAATAAAAATTATTGATCGATTCGAATGTTTGATATCTCAATCACCAGCTCTGGATCAGTGAGTGAATTGTGTATCAAAAGATTTTAATATTTTAGTTTACAAATTTGTTTTTTCTAGTGGATAAATTTATTTTAAACTACTATGAACATATTAAAAAGTTGAATAAAAATCAAAATTATTGATGGATTCAAATGTTTGATATTTCAGTCACCAGCTGTAGATAAGTGATTGAATTGTTTATCAAAAGATTTTAGTCGTTTAGTTTACAAATTTGTTTTTTCTAGTGGATAAATTTATTTTAAACTACCATTAAAATATTAAAAATTAGAATAAAAATAAAAATTATTGATCGATTTGAATGTTTGATATCCCAATCACCAGCTCTAGATTGGAGAGTGAATTGTGTATCAAAAGATTTTAATAGTTTAGTTTAAAAATTTGTTTTTTCGAATGGATACATTTATTTTAACGTACTATGAAAATATTAAAAATTAGAATAAAAACCAAAATTATTAATCGTTTCGAATGTTTGATATCTCAATCACCAGATCTAGATTAGCCAGTGAATTGTGTATCAAAATATTTTAATATTTCAGTTTACGAACTTGTTTTTTTCTAATGTATGCGTTTATTTTAAACAACTGTGAACAAATAAAAAAGTTGAATAAAAATAAAAATTATTGATCGATTCAAATATTTCATATTTCAATCGCCAGCTGTTGATAAGTAAGTGAATTGTGTACCAAAAGATTTTAATATTTTAGTTTACAAATTTGTTTTTTTTTTAATGGATACATCTATTTTAAACTACTATGAAAATATTAAAAAATAGAATAAAAATAAAAATTATTGATAGATTCGAATGTTTGATTTTCCAATCACCAGCTCTAGATCAGTGAGTAAGTTTTGTATCAAAAGAATTTAATAGTTTAGTATAAAAATTTGTTTTTCTCTAATAGATACACTTACTTTAAACTACTTTGGAAATATTAAAAAGTTGAATAAAATTCAAAATAATTGATCGATTTGAATGTTTGATATCACTCACCTATATCAGTGAGCGAATTGAGTATTAAAAGATTTTAATAGTTTAGTTTACAAATTTGTTTTTTTCGAATGGATACATTTATTTTAAACTACTATGAAAATATTTAAAATTAGAATAAAAATAATAATTATTTATCGATACAAATGTTTGATATCCCAACCACCAGCTCTAGATCAGTTAGTGAATTGTGTGTCAAAAAAAATTTATAGTTTTGTTTACAAATTTGTTTTTTCTAGTGGATAAATTTATTTTAAACTACTATGAACATATTAAAAATTTGAATAAAAATCAAAATTATTGATGAATTCAAATGTTTGATATTTCAGTCACCAGCTGGAGATAAGTGATTGAATTGTGTATCAAAAGATTTTAATCGTTTAGTTTAGAAATTTGTTTTTTCTAGTGGATAAATTTATTTTAAACTACCATGAAAATATAAAAAATTAGAATAAAAATAAAAATTATTGATCGATTTGATTGTTTGATATCCCAATCACCAGCTCTTAAAACAGTGAGTGAATTGTGTATCAAAAGATTTTAATATTTTAGTTTTCAAATTTGGTTTGTCCTAATTGATACATTTATTTTAAACTTTTATGAAAATATTAAAATTTAGAATAGAAACAAAAATTACTGATCGATTCGAATGTTTGATATCCCAATCACCAGCTCTAGATCAGTGAGTGAATTAGGTATCAAAATATTTTAATAGTATAGTTTACAAATTTGTTTTTTTCTAATGAATACATTTATTTAAAACTACTATGAAAATATTTAAAATTCGAAAAAAAAATAAAAATTATTGATTGATTTGAATATTTGATATCTCGTACACCAACTCTAGGTCAGCGAGTGAATTGCGCATCAAAAGATTTTAATAATTTAGTTTACAAATTTGTTTTTTCTTAATCGATACATTTATTTTAACGTTCTATGAAAATATTAAAAATTAAAATAAAAACCAAAATTATTAATCGTTTCGAATGTTTGATATCTCAATCACCAGATCTAGATTAGCCAGTGAATTGTGTATCAAAAGATTTTAATATTTCAGTTTACGAACTTGTTTTTTTCTAATGTATGCGTTTATTTTAAACAACTATGAACAAATAAAAAAGTTGAATAAAAATAAAAATTATTGATCGATTCAAATATTTCATATTTCAATCGCCAGCTGTTGATAAGTAAGTGAATTGTGTACCAAAAGATTTTAATATTTTAGTTTACAAATTTGTTTTTTTTTTAATGGATACATCTATTTTAAACTACTATGAAAATATTAAAAAATAGAATAAAAATAAAAATTATTGATCGATTCGAATGTTTGATTTTCCAATCACCAGCTCTAGATCAGTGAGTAAGTTTTGTATCAAAAGAATTAAATAGTTTAGTTTAAAAATTTGTTTTACTCTAATAGATACACTTACTTTAAACTACTTTGGAAATATTAAAAAGTTGAATAAAACTCAAAATAATTGATCGATTTGAATGTTTGATATCACTCACATATATCAGTGAGTGAATTGAGTATTAAAAGATTTTAATAGTTTAGTTTACAAATTTGTTTTTTTCGAATGGATACATTTATTTTAAACCACTATGAACATATTAAAAAGTTGAATAAAAATCAAAGTTATTGATAAATTCAAATGTTTGATATTTCAATCACCATCTGTAGATGAGCAAGTGAATTGTGTATCAAAAGATTTTAATATTTTAGTTTACAAATTTGTTTTTTCTAGTGGATAAATTTATTTTAAACTACTATGAACATATTAAAAAGAGTGAATTGTGTATCAAAAGATTTTAATAGTTTAGTTTACAAATTTGTTTTTTCGAATGGATACATTTATTTTAACGTACTATGAAAATATTAAAAATTAGAATAAAAACCAAAATTATTAATCGTTTCGAATGTTTGATATCTCAATCACCAGATCTAGATTAGCCAGTGAATTGTGTATCAAAAGATTTTAATATTTCAGTTTACGAACTTGTTTTTTTCTAATGTATGCATTTATTTTAAACAACTATGAACAAATAAAAAAGTTGAATAAAAATAAAAATTATTGATCGATTCAAATATTTCATATTTCAATCGCCAGCTGTTGATAAGTAAGTGAATTGTGTATCAAAAGATTTTAATATTTTAGTTTACAAATTTGTTTTTTTTTTAATGGATACATCTATTTTAAACTACTATGAAAATATTAAAAAATAGAATAAAAATAAAAATTATTGATCGATTCGAATGTTTGATTTTCCAATCACCAGCTCTAGATCAGTGAGTAAGTTTTGTATCAAAAGAATTTAATAGTTTAGTTTAAAAATTTGTTTTACTCTAATAGATACACTTACTTTAAACTACTTTGGAAATTTTAAAAAGTTGAATAAAACTCAAAATAATTGATCGATTTGAATGTTTGATATCACTCACCTATATCAGTGAGTGAATTGAGTATTAAAAGATTTTAATAGTTTAGTTTACAAATTTGTTTTTTTCGAATGGATACATTTATTTTAAACTACTATGAACATATTAAAAAGTTGAATAAAAATCAAAGTTATTGATAAATTCAAATGTTTGATATTTCAATCACCATCTGTAGATAAGCAAGTGAATTGTGTATCAAAAGATTTTAATATTTTAGTTTACAAATTTGTTTTTTCTAGTGGATAAATTTATTTTAAACTACTATGAACATATTAAAAAGTTGAATAAAAATCAAAATTATTGATGGATTCAAATGTTTGATATTTCAGTCACCAGCTGTAGATAAGTGATTGAATTGTGTATTAAAAGATTTTAATCGTTTAGTTTAGAAATTTGTTTTTTCTAGTGGATAAATTTATTTTAAACTACCATGAAAATATAAAAAATTAGAATAAAAATAAAAATTATTGATCGATTTGAATGTTTGATATCCCAATCACCAGCTCTTAAAACAGTGAGTGAATTGTGTATCAAAGGATTTTAATATTTTAGTTTTCAAATTTGGTTTGTCCTAATTGATACATTTATTTTAAACTACTATGAAAATATTAAAAATTAGAATAAAAATAAAAATTATTGATCGATACAAATGTTTGATATCCCAATTACAAGCTCTATATTAGTGAGTGAATTGTGTATTAAAATATTTTAAAAGTTTAGTTAACAAATTTGTTTTTTTCTAATGAATAAATTTATTTTAAACTACTATGAAAATATTAAAAATTTGAATAAAAATCAAAATTATTGATAGATTCGAATGTTTGATATCTCAGTCAAAAGCTTTAAAGCTGTGTGTGAATTTCGGCTAAAAATTTTTTTATATTTTAGTATACAAATTTGTTTTTTGTAATGGATGCATTTATTTGAACTACCATGAAAATATTTTAAATTAGAATAAAAATAAAAATTTTCGAACGATGCGAATGTTTGATGTCCCAATCACCAGATCCAAAGCTGTGTGTTAATTTCGTCTAAAAAATTTTAATATTTTAGATTGCAAATTTGTTTTTTTCTAATCGATACATTTATTTTAAACTTTTATGAAAATATTAAATATTCGAATAAAAATAAAAATTATTGATTGATTCGAATGTTTGAAATCTCAATCATCAGCTCTAGATCAGTGAGTGAATAGTGTTTCAAAAGATTTTAATATTTTAGTTTACAAATTTGTTTTTTCCTAATCGATACATTTATTTTAAACTACTATGAAAATATTAAAAATTAGAATAGAAACAAAAATTACTGATCGATTCGAATGTTTGATATCCCAATCACCAGCTCTAGATCAGTGAGTGAATTAGGTATCAAAATATTTTAATAGTATAGTTTACAAATTTGTTTTTTTCTAATGAATACATTTATTTAAAACTACTATGAAAATATTTAAAATTCGAAAAAAAATAAAAATTATTAATTGATTTGAACATTTGATATCTCGTTCACCAACTCTAGGTCAGCGAGTGAATTGCGCATCAAAAGATTTTAATATTTTAGTTTACAAATTTTTTTTTTCTTAATCGATACATTTATTTTAAACTACTATGAAAACATTAAAAATTAGAACAAAAACCAAAATTATTGATCGATTCGAATGTTTGATATCTCAATCACCAGCTCTAGATCAGTGAGTGAATTGTTTATTAAAAGATTTTAATAGTTTAGTTTACAAATTTGTTTTTTTTCTAATGGATTTATTTATTTTAAACTTCTATGAAAATATTAAAAATTCGAATAAAAATAAAAATAATTGATCGATTCGAATGTTTGATATATCAATCACCAGGTCTAGATCAGTGAGTGAATTGTGTATCAAAAGATTTTAATATTTAAGTTTACGAACTTGTTTTTTTCTAATGTATGCGTTTATTTTAAACAACTATGAACAAATAAAAAAGTTGAATAAAAATAAAAATTATTGATCGATTCAAATATTTTATATTTCAATCGCCAGCTGTTGATAAGTAAGTGAATTGTGTACCAAAATATTTTAATATTTTAGTTTACAAATTTTTTTTTTTTTTTAATGGATACATCTATTTTAAACTTTTATGAAAATATTAAAAATTATAATAAAAATAAAAATTATTGATTGATTCGGATGTTTGATATCCCAATCACCAGCTCTAAATCAGCGAGTGAATTGTGTATCAAAGGATTTTAATATTTTAGTTTACAAATTTGTTTTTTTCTAATTGAAACATTTATTTTAAACTACTATGAAAATATTTAAAATTCGGATAAAACAAAAAAACATTGATCGGTTCGAATGTTTGATATCCCAATCACCAGCTCTAGATCAGTGAGTGAATTGTGTATCAAAAGATTTTATAATTTTAGTCTACAAATTTGTTTTTTCCTAATGGATATGGATACATTTATTTTAAACTACTATGAAAATATTTAAAATTAGAAAAAAAATAAAAATTATTTATCGATTCAAATGTTTTATATCCCAAACACTAGCTCTAGATCAGTGAGTAAATTGTGTATCAAAAGATTTTAATATTTTAGTTTACAAATTTGTTTTTTCCTTATCGATACATTTATTTTAAACTTCTAAAAAATATTAAAAAGTTGAATAAAAATCAAAATTATTTATCGGTTCAAAAATTTGATAAATCAATCAAAAGCTCTTAAACTGTTGGTGAATCTCGTCTAAAAAATTTTAAAATTTTAGCTCTCAAATTGGGTTTTTCCTAAGGGACACATTTATTTTAAACTACTATGAAAATATTAAAAATTAGAATAAAAATAAAAATGATTGATCGATTCGGATGTTTGATATCCCAATCACCAGCTCTAGATCAGCGAGTGAATTGTGTATCAAAATATTTTAATAGTTTAGTTTACAAGTTTGTTTTTTTCTAATCAATATATATATTTTAAACTACTACGAAAATATTTAAAATTAGAATAAAAATAAAAATTATTGATCGATTTGAATGTTTGATATCACCAGCTCTATATCAGTGAGTGAATTGAGTATTAAAAGATTTTAATAGTTTAGTTTACAAATTTGTTTTTTTCGAATGGATACAAGTATTTTAAACTACTATGAAAATATTTAAAATTAGAATAAAAATAAAAATTATTGATCGATACAAATGGTTGATATCCCAGTCACTAGCTCTAGATTAGTGAGTGAATTTTGTATCAAAAGATTATAATAGTTTAGTTTATAAATTTGTTTTTTCCTAATGTATACATTTATTTTAAGCTACTATGAAAATATTAAAGTTGAATAAAAATGAAAATTATTGATCGATTCGAATGTTTAATATCTCAATCAAAAGCTTTTAAGCTGTGTATGAATTTTGTCTACAAAAATTTTATATTTTAGATTATAAATTAGTTTTTTTCTAATCGATACATTTATTTTAAACTATTATGAAAATATTAAAAATTATAATAAAAATAAAAATTATTGATTGATTCGAATGTTTGATATTCCAATCACCAGCTGTAAATAAGTGAATGAATTGTGTACCAAAAGATTTTAATGATTTAGTTTACAAATTTGTTTTTTTCTAATGGATACATTTAATTTAAACTACTATGAAAATATTAAAAATTAGAATAAAAATCAATATTATTGATCGATTCAAATGTTTGATATCTCATTTACCAGATCTAGACTAGTCAGTGAATTGTGCATCAAAAGATTTTGGAAATTTAGTTTACAAATTTCTTTTTTCTAATGGATACATTTATTTTAAACTACTATGAAAATATTTAAAATTGGAATAAAAATAAAAATTATTTATCGATTCGAATGTCACCAGCAATTACCAGGTCAAGATCGGCGAGTGAATTGTGTATCAAAAGATTTTAAAAGTTTAGTTTACAAATTTGTTTTTTTTCGAATGGATACATTTATTTTAACGTACTATGAAAATATTAATAATTAGAAAATAACAAAAAATTATTGATCGATTCGAATATTTGATATCCAATCCACCAATTTTTGATCAGCAAGTTAATTGTTTATCAAAAGATTTTAATATTTTAGTTCCCAAATTTGTTTTTTCTTAATCGATACATTTATTTTAAACTTTAATGAAAATATTAAAAATTAGAATAAAAATAAAAATTATTGATCGTTTCGAATGTTTGACATTCCATACACCAGCTGTAAATAAGTTAGTGAATAGTGAACCAAAAGATTTTATTGGTTTAGTTTACAAATCTGTTTTTTTCTAATGGATACATTTATTTTAAACTACTATGAAAATATTAAAAATTAGAATAAAAATAAAAAATATTGATCGATTCGAATGTTTAATATCTCAATCATCAGATCTAGATTAGTCAGTGAATTGTGTATCAAAAGATTTTAATATTTTAGTTTACAAACTTTTTTTTTTCTAATGGATACGTTTTTTTAAACTACTATGAACATATAAAAAAGTTGAATAAAAATCAGATTTATTGATCGATTCAAATGTTTGATATTTTAATCACTAGCTGAAGATAAGTATGTGAATTGTGTACCAAAAGATTTTAATAGTTTAGTTTACAAATTTGGTTTTTTCTAATATATACATTTATTTTTAAATACTATGAAAATATTATAGTTGAATAAAATTAAAAATTATTGATCGATTCGAATGTTTAATATCTCAATCAAAAGCTCTAAAGCTGTGTGTTAATTTCGTCTAAAAAATTTTAATATTTTAGATTGCAAATTTGTTTTTTTCTAATCGATACATTTATTTTAAACT
Organism: Tipula confusa; assembly: GCA_963556175.1. Lineage (NCBI taxonomy): Eukaryota > Metazoa > Arthropoda > Insecta > Diptera > Tipulidae > Tipula > Tipula confusa. Next base: position 119,137 of record CAUVYK010000221.1, read on the forward strand.
ATTATGAAAATGTTAAAAATTATAATAAAAATAAAAATTATTGATTGATTCGAATGTTTGATATCTCAATCACCATCTCGTGATCAGTGAGTGAATTGTGTATCAAAAGATTTTAATAGTTTAGTTTGTAAATTTGTTTTTTCTAATGGATATATTTATTTTAAACTACTATGAAAAATTACTGATCGGTTCGAATGTTTGTTATCCCAATCACCAGCTCTAAATCAGTGAATGAATTGTGAATCAAAAGATTTTAATAGTTTAGTTTACAAATTTGTTTTTTTCTAATGGATACATTTATTTTAAACTACTATGAAAATATTAAAAATTAAAATAAAAATAAAAATTATTGATCGATTCAAATGTTTGATACCCCAATCACCAGCTCTAGATCAGTAAGTGAATTGTTTATCAAAGGATTTTAATTTTTTAGTTTACAAATTTGTTTTTTCCTAATGAATATGGATACATTTATTTTAAACTACTATGAAAATATTTAAAATTAGAATAAATATAAAAATTATTTATCGATTCAAATGTTAGATATTCCAATCACTAGCTCTAGATCAGTGAGTGAATTGTGTATCAAAAGATTTTAATATTTTAGTTTACAAATTAGTTTTTTTCCTAATGGATATGGATACATTTATTTTAAACTACTATGAAAATATTAAAAATTAGAATAAAAATAAAAATTATTTATTGATTCAAATGTTTGATATCTCAATCACTAACACTAGATCAGTGAGTGAATTTTGTATCAAAAGATTTTAATATTTTAGTTTACAAATTTGTTTTTTTCTAATCGATACATTTATTTTAAACTTCTATGAAAATATTAAATAGTTGAATAAAAATCAAAATTATTTATCGGTTCAAAAGTTTGATAAATCAATCAAAAGCTTTTTAACCGTGGGTGAATCTCGTCTAAAAAAACTTCGAATGTTTGATATCCAAATCACCAGCTCTAAATCAGTGAGTGAATTGTAAATCAAAAGATTTTAATAGTTTAGTTTACAAGTTTAGTTTGTTAGATTTTAATAGTTTAGTTCGTTTTTTTCTTATTGATATATTTATTTTAAACTACTATGAAAACATTTAAAATTCGAATTAAAAAAAAAATATTGATCGATTTGAATGTTTGATATCCCAATCACCAGCTCTAGATCAGCGAATGAATTGTGTATCAAAAGATTTTAATATTTTAGTTTACAAATTTGTTTTTTCCTAATCGATACATTTATTTTAAACAACTATGAAAATATTAAAAATTAGAATAAATATAAAAATTACTGATCAATTCAAATGTTTGATATCTCAATCACCAGATCTAGATCAGTGAGTGAATTGCGTATCAATAGATTTTAATTGTTTGGTTTACAAATTTGTTTTTTTCTAATGGATACATTAAATTTAAACTACTGTGTAAATATTAAAAATTAGAATAAATTTAAACATTATTAATCGATTCGAATGTTTGATATCCCAATCACCAGCTCTAGATCAGTGGATCAAATCTCTATCAAAAGATTTTAATAGTTTAGTTTACAAATTTGTTTTTTTTTAATGGATACATTTATTTTAAACTACTATGAAAATATTATAAATTAGAATAAAAATTAATATTATTGTTCAATGCGATTGTTTTGTGTATTAAAAGACTTTTTTAATTTAGTTAACAAATTTGTTTTTTTCTAATCGATACATTTATTTTAAACTTCTATGAATATATTAAAAATTATAATAAAAATAAAAATTATTAATCGATTCGAATGTTTTATAATCCAATCACTGTAATAGTTTAGTTTACAAATTTGTTTTTTTTCTAATGGATACATTTATTATAAATTCCTATGAAAATATTAAAAATTAGAATAAAAATAAAAATTATTGATCGATTTTAAAGTTTGATATCCCAATCAACAGGTCTAGATTAGTAAGTAAACTGAGTATCAAAAGATTTTAAAAGTTAAGTTTAAAAATTTGTTTTTTCTAAAGAATAAATTTATTTTAAACTACTATGAAAATATTTAAAACTAGAACAAAAAAAAAATTTCCTGATCGATCCGAATGTTTGATATCCCAATCACCAGATCTAGATCAGTAAGTGAATTTTGTATCAAAAGATTTTAATAGTTTTGTTTACAAATTTGTTTTTCTAATGGATACATTTATTTTAAACTACATTGAACATATTAAAAAAATGAATAAAAATAAAAATTATTGATCGATTCAAATGTTTGATATTTCAATCAGCAGCTTGAGATAAGTGAGTGAATCGCTTAGTAAAAGATTTGAATAGTTTAGTTTACAAATTTGTTTTTTCCTAATCGATACATCAATTTTAAACTACTATGAACATACAAAAAAGATGAATAAAAATCAAAATTATTGATCGATTCAAATGTTTGATATTTCAATCACCAGCTGTAGATAAGTGGGTGAATTGTGTATCAAAAAATTTTAATAGCTTAGTTTAAAAATTGGTTTTATCTAATGTATAAATTTATTATAAACTACAATGAAAATATTTAAAATTAAAATAAAAATAAAAATTAGTGATCGATTCGAATGTTTGATGTCCCAATCACCAGCTCTAGATCAGTCAGTAAATTGTGTATCAAAAGATTTAAACAGTTTAGTTTACAAATTTGTTTTTGTCTATTTGATACATTTATTTTAAACTACTATTAAAATATTTAAAATTAGAATAAAAATAAAAATTATTGATCGATTCGAATGTTTGATATCCTTATCACCAGCTCTAGATCATTCCTTGAATTTTATATCAAAAGATTTTAATAGTTTAGTTTACAAATTTGTTTTTTCTAATGGATAAATTTATTTTAAACTACTATGAAAATATTAAAAATTAGAATAGAAATAAAAATTATAGATCAATTCGAATGTTTGATACCTCAATCACCAGCTCTAGATCAGCGAGTGAATTGTGTATCAAACGATTTTAATAGCTTAGTTTACAAATTTCTTTGTTCTAATTGATAAATTTATTTTAAACTACTATGAAAATACTAAAAATTAGATTATTCTTTTTTTAATTTTAATAAAACGAAATAAGAAAACCTTGTTTTAATAAAAACAAAGAATTCAATACTTCTAGTTTTATATACAAAAATTAAAAATGAATTACAGCAAAGAAGTAAAACTTTCATTAATGTGATAATAAAAAAATATTATTTTACAGTGACAGAATGGTACTCTCACGCAACATTATATAAATAAGAATAAAAATAAAAATTATGGATCGATTTGAATATATGATATCCCAATCACCACCTATAAAACTGCGAGTGAATTGTGTTTAAAAAAATTTTAATAGTTTAGTTTATAAATTTGTTTTTTTCTAATGGATACATTTATTTTAAACTACTATGAAAATCTTTAAAATTAGAATAAAAATAAAAATTATTGATGGATTCGAATGTTTGAATTCCCAATCACCAAGTCTAGATCAGTCAGTTAATTGCGTATCAAATGATTTTAATATTTTAGTTTAAACTCCTGTTTTTTTTATTGGATACATTAATTTTAAACTAATATGAACATAAAAAAATTTGAATAAAAATCAAAGTTATTGATCGATTCAAATGTTTGATATTTTAATCACCATCTGTAGATCAGTGAGTGAATTGTGTATCAAAAGATTTTAATATTTTAGTTTACAAATTTGTCTTTTTCTAATGGTAACATTTATGTTAAACTACTATGAAAATATTAAAAAGTTGATTAAAAATCAAAATTTTTGATCGATTCGAATGTTTGATATCTTAATCAAAAGCTCTAAAGCTGTGAAAATTTCGTCTAAAATTTTTTTAATATTTTAGTTTACAAATTTGTTTTTTTCTAATGGATACATTTATTTTAAGCTCCTATGAAAATATTTAAATTTAGAATAAAAATAAAAATTATTGATCGATTCGATCAATAATTTTTATTTTTATTTATGAATGTTGATATCCCAGTCACCAGCTCTAGATCAGTGAGTGAATTGTTTATCAAAAAATTTTAATATTTTAGTTTACAAATTTGTTTTTTCTTAATCGATACATTTATTTTAACCTACTGTGAAAATATTTAAAATTAGAATAAAAATAAAATTTATTGATCGATTCGAATTCTTAATATCTCAATCAAAAGCTCTAGAGCTGTCTGTGAATTTCGTCTAAAAAAATTTTAATATTTTAGATTACAAATTTGTTTTTTTCTAATTGATACATTTAGTTTAAACTATTTAGAAAATATTAAAAATTATAATAAAAATAATAATTATTGATTGATTCGAATGTTTGATATCTCAGTCACCAGCTCTAGATCAGTAAGTGGATTTTCTATCAAAATATTTTAATAGTTTAGTTTACAAATTTGTTTTTTCTAATGGAAAAATTTATTTTTAACTATTATAAAAAACTACTGATCGATTCGAATGTTTGATATCCCAATCACCAGCTCTAGATCAGTGAGTGAATTGTGTATCAAAAGATTTTAATATTTTAGTTAACAAATTTGTTTTTTCCTAATGGATATATATACATTTATTTTAAACTTCTATGAAAATATTAAAAATTAGAATAAAAATAAAAATGATTGATCGATTCGGATGTTTGATATCTCAATCACCAGCTCTGGATCAGTGAGTGAATTGTGTATCAAAAGATTTTAATGACTTAGTTTACAAATTTGTTTGTTTCTAATGGATACGTTTATTTTAAACTACTATGAAAATATTAAAAATTAGAATAAAAATAAAAATTATAAATCGTTTCGAATGTTTGACATTCCAATCACCAGCTGTAGATAAGTAAGTGAATTGTGTACCAAAAGATTTTAAAGGTTTAGTTTACAAATTTGTTTTTTTCTAATGGATACATTTATTTTAAACTACAATGAAAATATTAAAAATTAGAATAAAAATAAAAATTATTGATCGATTTGAATGTTTGATATCTAAATCACCAGGTCAAGATCAGTGAGTGAATTGCGTATCAACATATTTTAATAGTTTAGTTTACAAATTTGTTTTTTTCTAATGGATACATTTATTATAAACTACCATGAAAATATTAAAAATTAGAATAAAAATTAAAATTATTGAAGGATTTAAATGTTTGATATCCCAATTACCAGCTCTAAAACAGTGAGTGATTTGTGTTTTAAAAGATTTTAATACTTTAGTTTACAAATTCGTTTTTTCTAATGGATACATTTATTTTAAACTACTATGAAAATATTAAAAATTAGAATAAAACCAAAATTATTGTTCGATTCAAATGTTTGATATCCCAATTACCAGCTCTAGATCTGTGAGTGAATTATCTATCGATTCAAATATATCAAAAGATTTTAATATTTGAGTTTAAAAATTAATTTTTTCCTAATGGATACATTCATTTTAAACTACTTTGAAAATATTTAAGATTAGAATAAAAATAAAAATTGTTGATCGATACAAATGTTTGATATCCCAGTCACTAGCTCTAGATAAGTGAGTGAATTGTGTATCAAAAGATTATAATAGTTTAGTTTACAAATTTGTTTTTTCCTAATGTATACATTTATTTTAAACTACCATGAAAATATTATAGTTGAATTAAAATGAAAATTATTGATCGATTCGAATGTTTGATATTCCAATCACCAGCTGTAAATAAGTGAGTGAATTGTGTATCAAAAGATTTTAATGGGTTAGTTTACAAATTTGATTTTTTTTAATGAATACATTTATTTTAAACTACTATGAACATATTAAAAAGTTGAATAAAAATCAAAATTATTGATCGATTTAAATGTTTGATATTTCAATCACCAGCTTGAGATAAGTGAGTGAATTGCTTAGCAAAAGATTTGATAGTTTAGTTTAAAAATTGGTTTTATCTAATGTATAAATTTATTATAAACTACAATGAAAATATTTAAAATTAAAATAAAAATAAAAATTATTGATCTATTCGAATGTTTGATATCCCAATCACCAGGTCTATATCAGTCAGTGAATTGCGTATCAAAAAATTTTAATATTTTAGTTTGCACGCCTGTTTTTTCATATTGGGTACATTTATTTTAAACTACTATGAACATATTAAAAAGTTGATTAAAAATCAAAGTTATTGATCGATTTAAATGTTTGATATTTCAATCACCATCTGAAGATCAGTGAGTGAATTGTCTATCAAAAGATTTTAATATTTTAATTTACAAATTTGTCTTTTTCTAATGGAAACAATTATTTTAAAATTCTATGAAAATATCAAAAAGTTAAATAAAAATAAAAAATTTTGATCGATTCGAATGTTTGATATCTTAAGCAAAAGCTCTAAAGCTGTGAAAATTTGGTCTAAAATTTTTTTAATATTTTAGTTTACAAATTTGTTTTTTTCTAATGGATACATTTATTTTAAACTACTATGAAAATATTTAAAATTAAAATAAAAATAAAAATTATTGATCGTTTCGAATGTTTGATATCTCAATCACCAGTTCAAGATCTGTGAGTAAATTGTGTATCAAAAGATTTTAATAGTTTAGTTTACAAATTTGTTTTTTTTTAATGGATACATTTATTTTAAACTACTATGAACATATTAAAAAACTGAATAAAAATAAAAATTATTTATCGATTCGAATGTTTGATATCCCAATCACCAGCTCTAAATAAGTGAGTGAATTGTGTATCAAAAGATTTTAATATGTTAGTTTATAAATTAGTTTTTTCCTAATCGATACATATATTTTAAACTACTATAAAATATTAAAATTAGATTAAAAATAGACATTATTGATCGATTCGAATGTTTGATATCCCAATCATTAGCTCTAGATCAGAAAGTCAAATGTGCATCAAAAGCTTTTAAAAGTTTAGTTTACAAATTTGTTTTTTTCTAATGGATACATTTATTTTAAATTACTATGAAAATATTAAAAATTAGAATGAAAATAAAAATTATTGATCGATTCGAATGTTTGATATCCCAATCACTAGCCCTAGATCAGTGAGTCAAATTTGTATCGAAAGATTTTAATAGTTTAGTTTACAAATTTGTTTTTTGCTAATGAAAACATTTATTTTAAACTACTATGAAAACATTAAATCGTTATCAGTTGAAACAAAAAAAAATTAATTTTTAATTTAGGGGGAATAAATAATATAATTTACGCATAGTTTTATAATTTTACTCCTTTTTATTACTAATAAAATTATGATGCCCCTATTCTAACACATGATCATAAGAGATCATAATTTTACCATAATAAAATCTTATTAGTCATCTTCATCAATTTTTTTTTTGCGAAATTGTGCAATTAATTAAAAACTTATGATCGTTATCAGCTGAAAAATAAAATCGCCCCTATACTAACACATGATCATAAGAGATCATAATTTTAACCTACATTCGTCATCTTCATCAAATTTTGTATTGATAAAATAAGCGTACAAAGAATAAAAAAAATTATGCGATGTTCTAAAGTTTAATAATTTAATTCGTTGGTTTCCCTCAGTCAGTGTGATTGTTAAAGTCAATTATTTTTAAAAAAGAAAAATGAGTTTTCATGCAATTTCAAAGGACATTGAAGGGCAGGAAGCTGTGGCTGTCTGGCAACCTGAGACATTACAATATCATTCTATTGATGTTATACTTCGTACACAAATGTTCAAGTCACGTGACATGAACCATAATATAAATACACATAGTATACTACCATCATAAGAAAAAAAAAACAGTTTCCCATTGATGTTCCAGATTTCGGGTCGATAGAACATTTAGTATAAATATACGACATTTAGGCGATTATACATATACAAATATTTTGATTATTTTAAAACGATACCAGTAGCGACATCTAACATACCATGGTAGTATTATGTGTATTTATATTATGCATGAAAGATGCTCCTAACTATATGGAGATATTGATTGGTATTATCCCCAATTGCAAAGCCTTTCGAATAAATTGTTAGTGACTGTATGGTTGTTGGTTTAAAGTAACTTATAATTGCTCGTCAACACGGTTTTCATAAAACACATTCTACGGTATCTAACTTGATTGAGTTCTCGAGACGAGCCATGGAAGTAATTGAGGCAAAATGCTCAATTAAATATCATTTATACTAAGTTTAAGGTACATTGAGGTGTGCCTAAAGTTTCTCACCTAGACCACTCATTTGCCTATACTGTTTATCAACAATATTACTATTATTTTTGTTTTTGTTTTTGTTTTTGTTTTTGTTTTTGTTTTTGTTTTTGTTTTTGTTTTTGTTTTTGTTTTTGTTTTTGTTTTTGTTTTTGTTTTTGTTTTTGTTTTTGTTTTTGTTTTTGTTTTTGTTTTTGTTTTTGTTTTTGTTTTTGTTTTTGTTTTTGTTTTTGTTTTTGTTTTTGTTTTTGTTTTTGTTTTTGTTTTTGTTTTTGTTTTTGTTTTTGTTTTTGTTTTTGTTTTTGTTTTTGTTTTTGTTTTTGTTTTTGTTTTTGTTTTTGTTTTTGTTTTTGTTTTTGTTTTTGTTTTTGTTTTTGTTTTTGTTTTTGTTTTTGTTTTTGTTTTTGTTTTTGTTTTTGTTTTTGTTTTTGTTTTTGTTTTTGTTTTTGTTTTTGTTTTTGTTTTTGTTTTTGTTTTTGTTTTTGTTTTTGTTTTTGTTTTTGTTTTTGTTTTTGTTTTTGTTTTTGTTTTTGTTTTTGTTTTTGTTTTTGTTTTTGTTTTTGTTTTTGTTTTTGTTTTTGTTTTTGTTTTTGTTTTTGTTTTTGTTTTTGTTTTTGTTTTTGTTTTTGTTTTTGTTTTTGTTTTTGTTTTTGTTTTTGTTTTTGTTTTTGTTTTTGTTTTTGTTTTTGTTTTTGTTTTTGTTTTTGTTTTTGTTTTTGTTTTTGTTTTTGTTTTTGTTTTTGTTTTTGTTTTTGTTTTTGTTTTTGTTTTTGTTTTTGTTTTTGTTTTTGTTTTTGTTTTTGTTTTTGTTTTTGTTTTTGTTTTTGTTTTTGTTTTTGTTTTTGTTTTTGTTTTTGTTTTTGTTTTTGTTTTTGTTTTTGTTTTTGTTTTTGTTTTTGTTTTTGTTTTTGTTTTTGTTTTTGTTTTTGTTTTTGTTTTTGTTTTTGTTTTTGTTTTTGTTTTTGTTTTTGTTTTTGTTTTTGTTTTTGTTTTTGTTTTTGTTTTTGTTTTTGTTTTTGTTTTTGTTTTTGTTTTTGTTTTTGTTTTTGTTTTTGTTTTTGTTTTTGTTTTTGTTTTTGTTTTTGTTTTTGTTTTTGTTTTTGTTTTTGTTTTTGTTTTTGTTTTTGTTTTTGTTTTTGTTTTTGTTTTTGTTTTTGTTTTTGTTTTTGTTTTTGTTTTTGTTTTTGTTTTTGTTTTTGTTTTTGTTTTTGTTTTTGTTTTTGTTTTTGTTTTTGTTTTTGTTTTTGTTTTTGTTTTTGTTTTTGTTTTTGTTTTTGTTTTTGTTTTTGTTTTTGTTTTTGTTTTTGTTTTTGTTTTTGTTTTTGTTTTTGTTTTTGTTTTTGTTTTTGTTTTTGTTTTTGTTTTTGTTTTTGTTTTTGTTTTTGTTTTTGTTTTTGTTTTTGTTTTTGTTTTTGTTTTTGTTTTTGTTTTTGTTTTTGTTTTTGTTTTTGTTTTTGTTTTTGTTTTTGTTTTTGTTTTTGTTTTTGTTTTTGTTTTTGTTTTTGTTTTTGTTTTTGTTTTTGTTTTTGTTTTTGTTTTTGTTTTTGTTTTTGTTTTTGTTTTTGTTTTTGTTTTTGTTTTTGTTTTTGTTTTTGTTTTTGTTTTTGTTTTTGTTTTTGTTTTTGTTTTTGTTTTTGTTTTTGTTTTTGTTTTTGTTTTTGTTTTTGTTTTTGTTTTTGTTTTTGTTTTTGTTTTTGTTTTTGTTTTTGTTTTTGTTTTTGTTTTTGTTTTTGTTTTTGTTTTTGTTTTTGTTTTTGTTTTTGTTTTTGTTTTTGTTTTTGTTTTTGTTTTTGTTTTTGTTTTTGTTTTTGTTTTTGTTTTTGTTTTTGTTTTTGTTTTTGTTTTTGTTTTTGTTTTTGTTTTTGTTTTTGTTTTTGTTTTTGTTTTTGTTTTTGTTTTTGTTTTTGTTTTTGTTTTTGTTTTTGTTTTTGTTTTTGTTTTTGTTTTTGTTTTTGTTTTTGTTTTTGTTTTTGTTTTTGTTTTTGTTTTTGTTTTTGTTTTTGTTTTTGTTTTTGTTTTTGTTTTTGTTTTTGTTTTTGTTTTTGTTTTTGTTTTTGTTTTTGTTTTTGTTTTTGTTTTTGTTTTTGTTTTTGTTTTTGTTTTTGTTTTTGTTTTTGTTTTTGTTTTTGTTTTTGTTTTTGTTTTTGTTTTTGTTTTTGTTTTTGTTTTTGTTTTTGTTTTTGTTTTTGTTTTTGTTTTTGTTTTTGTTTTTGTTTTTGTTTTTGTTTTTGTTTTTGTTTTTGTTTTTGTTTTTGTTTTTGTTTTTGTTTTTGTTTTTGTTTTTGTTTTTGTTTTTGTTTTTGTTTTTGTTTTTGTTTTTGTTTTTGTTTTTGTTTTTGTTTTTGTTTTTGTTTTTGTTTTTGTTTTTGTTTTTGTTTTTGTTTTTGTTTTTGTTTTTGTTTTTGTTTTTGTTTTTGTTTTTGTTTTTGTTTTTGTTTTTGTTTTTGTTTTTGTTTTTGTTTTTGTTTTTGTTTTTGTTTTTGTTTTTGTTTTTGTTTTTGTTTTTGTTTTTGTTTTTGTTTTTGTTTTTGTTTTTGTTTTTGTTTTTGTTTTTGTTTTTGTTTTTGTTTTTGTTTTTGTTTTTGTTTTTGTTTTTGTTTTTGTTTTTGTTTTTGTTTTTGTTTTTGTTTTTGTTTTTGTTTTTGTTTTTGTTTTTGTTTTTGTTTTTGTTTTTGTTTTTGTTTTTGTTTTTGTTTTTGTTTTTGTTTTTGTTTTTGTTTTTGTTTTTGTTTTTATTTTTGTTTTTGTTTTTATTTTTGTTTTTGTTTTTATTTTTGTTTTTGTTTTTGTTTTTGTTTTTGTTTTTGTTTTTGTTTTTGTTTTTGTTTTTGTTTTTGTTTTTGTTTTTGTTTTTGTTTTTGTTTTTGTTTTTGTTTTTGTTTTTGTTTTTGTTTTTGTTTTTGTTTTTGTTTTTGTTTTTGTTTTTGTTTTTGTTTTTGTTTTTGTTTTTGTTTTTGTTTTTGTTTTTGTTTTTGTTTTTGTTTTTGTTTTTGTTTTTGTTTTTGTTTTTGTTTTTGTTTTTGTTTTTGTTTTTGTTTTTGTTTTTGTTTTTGTTTTTGTTTTTGTTTTTGTTTTTGTTTTTGTTTTTGTTTTTGTTTTTGTTTTTGTTTTTGTTTTTGTTTTTGTTTTTGTTTTTGTTTTTGTTTTTGTTTTTGTTTTTGTTTTTGTTTTTGTTTTTGTTTTTGTTTTTGTTTTTGTTTTTGTTTTTGTTTTTGTTTTTGTTTTTGTTTTTGTTTTTGTTTTTGTTTTTGTTTTTGTTTTTGTTTTTGTTTTTGTTTTTGTTTTTGTTTTTGTTTTTGTTTTTGTTTTTGTTTTTGTTTTTGTTTTTGTTTTTGTTTTTGTTTTTGTTTTTGTTTTTGTTTTTGTTTTTGTTTTTGTTTTTGTTTTTGTTTTTGTTTTTGTTTTTGTTTTTGTTTTTGTTTTTGTTTTTGTTTTTGTTTTTGTTTTTGTTTTTGTTTTTGTTTTTGTTTTTGTTTTTGTTTTTGTTTTTGTTTTTGTTTTTGTTTTTGTTTTTGTTTTTGTTTTTGTTTTTGTTTTTGTTTTTGTTTTTGTTTTTGTTTTTGTTTTTGTTTTTGTTTTTGTTTTTGTTTTTGTTTTTGTTTTTGTTTTTGTTTTTGTTTTTGTTTTTGTTTTTGTTTTTGTTTTTGTTTTTGTTTTTGTTTTTGTTTTTGTTTTTGTTTTTGTTTTTGTTTTTGTTTTTGTTTTTGTTTTTGTTTTTGTTTTTGTTTTTGTTTTTGTTTTTGTTTTTGTTTTTGTTTTTGTTTTTGTTTTTGTTTTTGTTTTTGTTTTTGTTTTTGTTTTTGTTTTTGTTTTTGTTTTTGTTTTTGTTTTTGTTTTTGTTTTTGTTTTTGTTTTTGTTTTTGTTTTTGTTTTTGTTTTTGTTTTTGTTTTTGTTTTTGTTTTTGTTTTTGTTTTTGTTTTTGTTTTTGTTTTTGTTTTTGTTTTTGTTTTTGTTTTTGTTTTTGTTTTTGTTTTTGTTTTTGTTTTTGTTTTTGTTTTTGTTTTTTTTTTTGTTTGGAATAAAAATAAAAATTATTGATCTATCCGAATGTTTGATATCCCAATCACCAGGTCTAGATCATTGAGTGAATTGTTTATCAAAAGATTTGAATAGTTTAGTTTACAAATTTGTTTTTTTCTAATGGAAACATTTGTTTAAAACTACTATGAAATTATTGAAAATTGGAATAAGAATAAAAATTATTGATCTATTCAAATGCTTGGTAACTCAATCACCAGCTCTTGATCAGTGAGTGAATTGCTTATCAAAAGATTTTAATATTTTAGTTTACAAATTTGTTTTTTTCTAATGGAAACATTTATTTATAACTACTATGAAAATATTAAAAATTAGTATAAATATAAAAATTAATGATCGATTCGAATGTTTGATACCCCAATCACCAGCTCTAGATCAGTGAGTGAATTGTGTATCAAAAGATTTTAATTATTTAGTTTAAAAATTTGTTTTTTTCTAATGGAAACATTTATTTTAAACTACTATGAAAATATTAAAAATTAGAATAAAAATTAAAATTATTTATCGATTCGAATGTTTGATTTCCCAATCACCAGCTCTAGATCATTGAGTGAATAGTGTATCAAAAGATTTTAATATTTTAGTTTACAAATTTAATTTTTCCTAATCGATACATTTATGGTAAACTGCTATGAAAATATTAAAAATTAGAATAAATATAAAAATTAATGATCGATTCGAATGTTTGATATCCCAATCACCAGCTCTAGATCAGTGAGTGAATCGTGTATCAAAAGATTTTAATATTTTAGTTTACAAATTTGTTTTTTTCCTAATCGATACATTTGTTTTAAACTGCTATGAAAATATTAAAACTTAAAATAAAAATAAAAATTATTGATCTATTCGAATGTTTGATATCCCATTCACCAGCTCTAGATCACAGAGTGAATTGTGAGAATTTGATCACAGAGTGAATTTGTATTCAAATGTTTGGTAACTCAATCACCAGCTCTTGATCAGTGAGAGAATTGCTTATCAAAAGATTTTAATATTTTAGTTTACAAATTTGTTTTTTCCTAATCGATACATTTATTTTAAACTACTATGAAAATATTAAAACTTAAAATAAAAATAAAAATTAATGATCTATTCTAATGTTTGATATCCCATTCACCAGCTCTAGATCACAGAGTGAATTGTGTATCAAAAGATTTTAATATTTTAGTTTACAAATTGGTTTTTTCCTAATCGAAACATTTATTTAAAACAACTATGAAAATAATAATAATTGGAATAAAAATAAAAATTATTGATCTATTCAAATGTTTGGTAACTTAATCACCAGCTCTTGATCAGTGAGTGAATTGCTTATCAAAAGGTTTTTATATTTTAAATTACAAATTTGTTTTTTTCTAATGGAAACATTTATTTTAAACTACTATGAAAATATTAAAATTTAGAATAAATATAAAAGTTAATGATCGATTCGAATGTTTGATATCCCAATCACCAGCTCTAGATCAGTGAATGAATCGTGTATCAAAAGATTTTAATATTTTAGTTTACAAATTTGTTTTTTTCTAATCGATACATTTATTTTAAACTACTATGAAAATATTAAAAATTTGATTTTAAATAAATGTTATAGATCAATTCAAATGTTTGAAAACCCATTCACCAGCTCTAGATCACAGAGTGAATTGTGCATCAAAAGATTTTAATATTTTAGTTTACAAACTTGTTTTTTCCTAATCGAAACATTTATTTAAAACTACTACGAAAATATTAATAATTGGAATAAAAATAAAAATTATTGATCTATCTGAATGTTCGATATCCCAATCACCAGCTCTAGATCAATGAGTGAAATTTGTATCAAAAGATTTGAATAGTTTAGTTTACAAACTTGTTTTTTCCAATGGATACAATTATTTTAAACTACTATGGAAATATTGAAAATTGGAATAAAAATTAAAATTATTGATCGATTCAAATGTTTGGTAAATCAATCACCAGCTCTTGATCAGTGAGTGAATTGCTTATCAAAAGATTTTAATATTTTAGTTTACAAATTAGTTTTTTTCTAATGAAAACATTTATTTTAAACTACTATGAAAAAATTAAAAATTAGAATAAATATAAAAATTAATGATCGATTCGAATGTTTGATACCCCGATCACCAGCTCTAGATCAGTGAGTGAATCGTGTATCAAAAGATTTTAATATTTTAGTTTACAAATTGTTTATTTTCTAATCGATACATTTATTTTAAACTACTATGAAAATATTAAAAATTAGAATAAAAATTAAAATTATTGATCTATTCTAATGTTTGATATCCCATTCACCAGCTCTAGATCACAGAGTGAATTGTGTATCAAAAGATTTTAATATTTTAGTTTACAAATTGGTTTTTTCCTAATCGAAACATTTATTTAAAACAACTATGAAAATATTAATAATTGGAATAAAAATAAAAATTATTGATCTATCCGAATGTTTGATATCCCGATCACCAGGTCTAGATCATTGAGTGAATTGTTTATCAAAAGATTTGAATAGTTTAGTTTACAAATTTGTTTTTTTCTAATGGAAACATTTGTTTTAAACTACTATGAAATTATTGAAAATTGGAATAAAAATAAAAATTATTGATCTATTCAAATGTTTGGTAACTCAATCACCACCTCTTGATCAGTGAGTGAATTGCTTATCAAAAGATTTTAATATTTTAGTTTACAAATTTGTTTTTTTCTAATGGAAACATTTATTTTAAACTACTATGAAAATATTAAAAATTAGTATAAATATAAAAATTAATGTTCGATTCGAATGTTTGATACAATCGCCTGATGAAAATTATAAAAATTAGAATAAAAATTAAAATTATTTATCGATTCGAATGTTTGATTTCCCAATCATCAGCTCTAGATCATTGAGTGAATAGTGTATCAAAAGATTTTAATATTTTAGTTTACAAATTTAATTTTTCCTAATCGATACATTTATGGTAAACTGCTATGAAAATATTAAAAATTAGAATAAATATAAAAATTAATGATCGATTCGAATGTTTGATATCCCAATCACCAGCTCTAGATCAGTGAGTGAATCGTGTATCAAAAGATTTTAATATTTTAGTTTACAAATTTGTTTTTTCCTAATCGATACATTTGTTTTAAACTGCTATGAAAATATTAAAACTTAAAATAAAAATAAAAATTATTGATCTATTCGAATGTTTGATATCCCATTCACCAGCTCTAGATCACAGAGTGAATTGTGGGAATTTGATCACAGAGTGAATTTGTATTCAAATGTTTGTAACTCGATCACCAGCTCTTGATCAGTGAGTAAATTGTGTATTAAAAGTATTTAATAGTTAAGTTTACAAATTTGTTTTTTTCGAATGGATACATTTATTTTAAACTTCTATAAAAATATTTAAAATTAGAATAAATATAAAAATTACTGATCGATTCAAATGATTGATATCCCAATCACCAGCTCTAGATCAGTGAGTTAATTATGTATCAAAAGGTTTTAAAAGTTTAGTTTATAAATTTGTTTTTTTCTAATTGATACATTTATTTTAAACTACTATGATAATATTTAAAATTCGAATTAAAATAAAAATTTACTGATCGATTCAAATGATTGATATCCCAATCACCAGCTCTAGATCAGTGAGTGAATTGTGTATCAAAAGATTTTAATAGTTTAGTTTATAAATTTGTTTTTTTCTAATTGATACATTTATTTTAAAGTACTATGAAAATATTGAAAATTAGATTAAAAATCAAAATTATTGATCGATTCAAATGTTTAATATCCCAATTACCAGCTCTAGATTAGTGAGTGAATTGTTTATCAAAAGCTTTTAATAGTTTAGTTTACAAATTTGTTTTTTCTAATGGATACATTTATTTTAAACTACTATGAAAATAATAAAAATTGGAATAAATATCAATATTATTGATCGATTCAAATGTTTGATATCCCAATCACCAGCTCTAGATCAGTGAGTGAATAATGTATCAAAAGATTTTAATAGTTCAGTTCACAAATTTGTTTTTTTCTATTCGATACATTTATTTTAACGTACTATGAAAATATTAAAAATTAGAATAAAAACCAAAATTATTGATCGATTTAAATGTTTGATATCCCAATCACTACCTCTAGATCAGTGAGTGACTTGTGTATCAAAAAATTTTAATAGTTTAGTTTACAAATTTGTTTTTTATAATTGATACATTTATTTTAAACTATTATGAAAATATTAAAAATTAGAATAAAAATAAAAATTATTGATTAATTTGAATGTTTGATATCTCAATCACCAGCTCTACATCAGCGAGTGAATTGTGTTTCAAAATATTTTAATAGTTTAGTTTACAAATTTGTTTTTTTCTAATGGATAAATTTATTTTAAACTACTATGAAAATATTTAAAAATTAGAATAAAAATAAAATTATTGATCGATCCGAATGTTTGATATCCCAATCACCAGCTCTAGATTAGTGAGTGAATTGTGTTTAAAAAAATTTAATAGTTTAGTTTACAAATTTGTTTTTTCTAGTGGATAAACTTATTTTAAACTACTATGAAAATATTAAAAATTAGAATAAAAATAAAAATTATTGATCGATTTGAATGTTTGATATCCCAATCATCAGCCCTAAAACAGTGAGTGAATTGAGTGTCAAAAGGTTTTAATAGTTTAGTTTACAAATTTGTTTTTCCTAATGGATACATTTATTTTAAAATACTATGAAAATATTTAAAATTGGAATAAAAATAAAAATTATTTATCGATTCGAATGTTTGATATCCCAATCACCAGCTCAAGATCGGCAAATGAATTGGGTATCAAAAGATTTTAATAGTTTAGTTTAAAAATTTGTTAGTTTACAAATTTGTTTAGTTTACAAATGGAACCATTTATTTTAACGAACTATGAAAATATTAAAAATTAGAATAAAAACCACAATTTTTGATCGATCCTAATATTTGATATCCCAATTACCAGCTCTATATCAGGAAGTGAATTGTGTATTAAAAGATTTTAATAGATTAGTTAACAAATTTGTTTTTTTCGAATCGATACATTTTTTTTAAACTACTATGAAAATATTTAAAATTAGAATAAAAATAAAAATTACTGATCGATTCAAATGTTTGATATCCCAATCACCAGCTCTAGATCAGTGAGTTAATTATGTATCAAAAGGTTTTAAAAGTTTAGTTTATAAATTTGTTTTTTTCGAATGGATACATTTATTTTGAACTACTATGATAATATTTAAAATTCGAATAAAAATAAAAATTTACTGATCGATTCAAATGATTAATATCCCAATCACCAGCTCTAGATCAGTGAGTGAATTGTGTATCAAAAGATTTTAATAGTTTAGTTTATAAATTTGTTTTTTTCTAATTGAAACATTTATTTTAAAGTACTATGAAAATATTGAAAATTAGATTAAAAATCAAAATTATTGATCGATTCACATGTTTAATATCCCAATTACCAGCTCTAGATTAGTGAGTGAATTGTTTATCAAAAGCTTTTAATAGTTTAGTTTACAAATTTGTTTTTTCTAATGGATACATTTATTTTAAACAACTATGAAAATAATAAAAATTGGAATAAATATCAATATTATTGATCGATTCAAATGTTTGATATCCCAATCACCAGCTCTAGATCAGTGAGTGAATAATGTATCAAAAGATTTTAATAGTTCAGTTCACAAATTTGTTTTTTTCTATTCGATACATTTATTTTAACGTACTATGAAAATATTAAAAATTAGAATAAAAACCAAAATTATTGATCGATTTAAATGTTTAATATCCCAATCACTACTTCTAGATCAGTGAGTGACTTGTGTATCAAAAGATTTTAATAGTTTAGTTTACAAATTTGTTTTTTATAATTGATACATTTATTTTAAACTATTATGAAAATATTAAAAATTAGAATAAAAACAAAAATTATTGATCGATTCAAATGTTTAATATCCCAATTACCAGCTCTAGATTAGTGAGTGAATTGTGTATCAAAAGCATTTAATAGTTTAGTTTACAAATTTGTTTTTTCTAATGGATACATTTATTTTAAAATACTATGAAAATATTTAAAATTGGAATAAAAATAAAAATTATTTATCGATTCGAATGTTTGATATCCCAATCACCAGCTCAAGATCGGCAAATGAATTGGGTATCAAAAGATTTTAATAGTTTAGTTTAAAAATTTGTTAGTTTACAAATTTGTTTAGTTTACAAATGGAACCATTTATTTTAACGAACTATGAAAATATTAAAAATTAGAATAAAAACCACAATTTTTGATCGATCCTAATGTTTGATATCCCAATTACCAGCTCTATATCAGGAAGTGAATTGTGTATTAAAAGATTTTAATAGATTAGTTAACAAATTTGTTTTTTTCGAATCGATACATTTTTTATAAACTACTATGAAAATATTTAAAATTAGAATAAAAATAAAAATTACTGATCGATTCAAATGTTTGATATCATAATCACCAGCTCTAGATCAGTGAGTGATTTGTGTATTAAAAAATTTAAATAGTTAAGTTTACAAATTTGTTTTTTTCGAATGGATACATTTATTTTGAACTACTATGGAAATATTTAAAATTAGAATAAAAATAAAAATTACTGATCGATTCAAATGTTTGATATCTCAATCAAAAGCTCTGGATCAGTGAGTGAATTGTGTATCAAAAGATTTTAATAGTTTAGTTTACAAATTTGTTTTTTCTAGTGATTAAATTTATTTTAAACTACCATGAAAATAATAAAAATTAGAATAAATATCAATATTATTGATCGGTTCGAATGTTTGATATCCCAATCTCCAGCTCTAGATCAATGAGTGAATAATGTATCAAAAGATTTTAATAGTTTAGTTCACAAATTTGTTTTTTTCTAATCGATACATTTATTTTAACGTACTATGAAATTATTTAAAATTAGAATAAAAATAAAAATTATTGATCTATTCAAATGTTTGATATCCCAATCACTACCCCTAGATCAGTGAGTGACTTGTGTATCAAAAGATTTTAATAGTTTAGTTTACAAATTTGTTTTTTTCTAATTGATACATTTATTTTAAAGTACTATGAAAAAATTAAAATTAGAATAAAAACTAAAATTATTGATCGATTCAAATGTATAAAACCCTAATTACCAGCTCTAGATTAGTGAGTGAATTTTGTATCAAAAGATTTTAATAGTTAAGTTTACAAATTTGTTTTCTTTCGAATGGATACATTTATTTTAAAGTACTATGAAAATATTGAAAATTAGAATAAAAACAAAAATTATTGATCGATTCAAATGTTTAATATCCCAATTACCAGCTCTAGATTAGTGAGTGAATTGTGTATCAAAAGCATTTAATAGTTTAGTTTACAAATTTGTTTTTTCTAATGGATACATTTATTTTAAAATACTATGAAAATATTAAAAATTGGAATAAATATCAATATTATTGATCGATTTGAATGTTTGATATCTCAGTCAAAAGCTCTAAAGCTGTGTGTGAATTCCTTTTAAAAAAATTTTTAATATTTTAGTATACAAATTTATTTTTTTCTAATGGATACATTTATTTGAACTACAATGCAAATATTTTAAATTAGAATAAAAATAAAAATTTTCGATCGATGCGAATGTTTGATATCCCAATCACCAGCTCTAAAGCTGTGTATGAATTTCGTCTAAAAAAATTAAAATATTTTAGTTTACAAATTTGTTTTGTTCTAATCGATGCGTTTATTTAAAACTTTAATGAAAATATTAAAAATTATAATAAAAATAAAAATTATTGATCGATTCGAATGTTTGATATCTCAATCACCAGCTCTAGATCAGTGAGTAAATTTTGTATCAAAAGATTTTAATAGTTTAGTTTACAAATTTGTTTTTTTTTCTAATGGATTCATTTATTTTAAACTACTATGAAAATATTAAAAATTAGAATAAAAATAAAAATTATTGATCGATTCGAATGTTTGATATTCCAATCACCAGGTCTCGATCAGTCAGTGAATTTTGTATCAAAAGATTTTAATATTTAAGTTTACAAACTTGTTTTTCCCTAATGGATACATTTATTTTAAACTACTATGAACATATAAAAAAGTTGAATACAAATCAAAATTATTGATCGATTGAAATGTTGGATATTTCAATCGCCAGCTGTAGAAAAGTGGGTGAATTGTGTATCAAAAGATTTTAATAGTTTAGTTTACAATTTTTTTTTTCTAGTGGATAAATTTATTTTAAACTACCATGAAAATATTAAAATTTAGAATAAAAATAAAAATTATTGATCGATTTGTATGTTTGATATCCCAATCATCAACCCTAAAACAGTGAGTGAATTGAGTCACAAAAGATTTTAATAGTTTAGTTCATAAATTTGTTTTTTCTAATAGATGCATTTATTTTAAAATACTAAAATATTAAAAATTAGAATAAAAATAAAAATTATTGATCGATTCAAATATTTGATATCCCAATCACCAGCTCTGGATCAGTGAGAGAATTGTGTATCATAAGATTTTAATAGTTTAGTTTACAAATTTGTTTTTTTCTAATTCATACATTTATTTTAAACTACTATGAAAATATTTAAAATTCGAATAAAAATAAAAATTATTGATCGATTCGAATGTTTGATATCCCAATCATCAGCCCTAAAGCAGTGTGTGAATTGAGTGTCAAAAGATTTCAATAGTTTAGTTTACAAATTTGTTTTTTTCTAATTGATACATTCATTTTAAACTACTATGAAAATATTTAAAATTCAAATAAAAATAAAAATTATCTATCGATTCGAACGTTTGATATCCCAATCACTAGCTCTAGATCAGTGAGTGAATTGTGTATCAAAAGATTTTAATATTTTAGTTTACAAATTTGTTTTTTTCGAATCAATACATTTATTTTAAACTGCTATAAAAATATTTAAAATTAGAAAAAAAATAAAAATTATTGATCGATACAAATGTTTGATATCCTAATCACTAGCTCTAGTTTAGTGAGTGAATTGTGTATCAAAAGATTATATTAGTTTAGTTTACTTATTTGTTTTTTTCTAAAGTATACATTTAATTTAAACTACTATGAAAATTTATAGTTGAATTTAAATAAATTTATTGATCGATTCGAATGTTTAATATCTCAATCAAAAGTTTTAAAGCTGTGTGTGAATTTCGTCTAAAAAAAATTTAATATTTTAGATTACAAATTTGTTTTTTTCTAATCGATACATTTATCTTAAACTACTATGAAAATACTTAAAATTAGAATAAAAATAAAAATTATTGATTGATTCGAAAATTTGATATCTCAATCACCAGCTCTAGACCAGTAAGTGAATTGTGTATCAAAATATTTTAATAGTTTAGTTTACAAATTTGTTTTTTTCTAATGGATAAATTTATTTTAAACTACTATGCAAATATTAAAAATTAGAATAAAAATAAAAATTATTGATCGATTCGAATGTTTGATATTCCAATCACCAGGTCTAGACCAGCCAGTAATTCTGTATCAAAAGATTTTAATATTTAAGTTTACAAATTTGTTTTTCCCTAGTGGAAACATTTATTTTAAACTACTATGAACATATAAAAAAGTTGAATAAAAATCAAAATTATGGATCGATTCTAATGTTTGATATCCCAATTACCAGCTCTAGATCAGGGAGTGAATTGTGTATTAAATGATTTTAATAGTTTAGTTCACAAATTTGTTTTTTTCGAATGGATACATTTATTTTAAACTACTATGATAATATTTGAAATTCGAATAAAAATAAAAATTATTGATCGATTCGAATGTTTGATTTTCCAGTCACTAGCTCTAGATCAGTGAGTGAATTGTGTATCAAAAGATTTTAGTATTTTAGTTTACAAATTTGGTTTTTCCTAATGGATACATTTATTTTAAACTACTATAAAAATATTTAAAATTAGAATAAAAATAAAAACTATTGATCGATACAAATGTTTGATATCCTAATCACTAGCCCTAGATTAGTAAGTGAATTGTGTATCAAAAGATTATATTAGTTTAGTTTACATATTTGTTTTTTTCTAATGTAACCATTTATTTTAAACAACTATGAAAATAATAAAAATTGGAATAAAAATCAATTTTATTGATCGATTCGAATGTTTGATATCCCAATCACCAGCTTTTAATCAGAGAGTCAATAATGTATCAAAAGATTTTAAAAGTTTAGTTCACAAATTTGTTTTTTTCTTATGGATACATTTATTTTAAACTAGTATAAAAATATTAAAAATTAGAATACAAACCAAAATTATTGATCGATTCAAATGTTTGATATCCCAATCACTACCTCTAGATCAGTGAGTGACTTGTGTATCAAATGATTTTAATAGTTTAGTTTACAAATTTGTTTTTTTCTAATTGATACATTTATTTTAAAGTACTATGAAAATATTTGAAATTCAAATAAAAATAAAAATTATTGATCGATTCGAACGCTTGATATCCCAATCACTAGCTCTAGATCAGTGAGTGAATTGTGTATCAAAAGATTTTAATATTTTAGTTTACAAATTTGGTTTTTCCTAATGGATACATTTATTTTAAACTACTATAAAAATATTTAAAATTAGAAAAAAAATAAAAATTATTGATCGATACAAATGTTTGATATCCTAATCACTTGCCCTAGATTAGTGAGTGAATTGTGTATCAAAAGATTATATTAGTTTAGTTTACATATTTGTTTTTTTCTAATGTATACATTTATTTTAAACTACTATGAAAATATTATAGCTGAATAAAAATAAATTTATTGATCGATTCGAATGTTTAATATCTCAATCAAAAGCTCCAAGGCTGTGTGTGAATTTCGTTTAAAAAAAATTTGATATTTTAGATTACAAATTTGTTTTTTTCTAATCGATACATTTATTTTAAACTACTATTAAAATATTTAAACTTAGAATAAAAATAAAAATTATTGATTGATTCGAATGTTTGATATCTCAATCACCAGCTCTAGATCAGTGAGTGAACTATGTATCAAAAGATTTTAATATTTTAGTATACAAATTTGTTTTTTCTAATTGATACATTTATTTTAAACAACTATGAAAATATTAAAAATTAGAATAAATATAAAAATTAATGATCGATTTGAATGATTGATATCCTAATCACCAGGTCTAGATCAGTGAGTGAATTGTGTATCAAAAGATTTTAATATTTTAGTTTACAATTTTGTTTTTTCTAATGGAAACATTTATTTTAAACTACTATGAAAATATTTAAAATTAGAATAAATATAAAAATTAATGATCGATGGGAATATTTGATATCCCAATCACCAGCTCTAGATCAGTTTGTGAATAGGGTATCAAAAGATTTTAATTGTTTAGTTTACTAATTGGTTTTTATCTAATTGATACATTTATTTTAAACTACTATGAAAATATTTAAAATTCGAATAAAAATAAAAATTATTGATCGATTCGAATGTTTGAAATCCCAATCACCAGCTCTAGATCAGCCAGTGAATTTTGTATCAAAAGATTTTAATATTTAAGTTTACCAACTTGTTTTTTCCTAATGGGTTCATTTATTTAAATCTACTATGAACATATTAAAAGTTGAATAAAAATCAAAATTATTGATCGATTCAAATGTTTGATATTTCAGTCACTAGCTGTGGATAAGCAAGTGAATTTTTAATAAAATAATTTTAATAATTTAGTTTAAAAATTTGTTTTTTTCTAATGGATACATTTATTTTAAACTACTATGAAAATATTGATATCCCAATCACCAGGTCTAGATTGAATGTTTGATATCCCAATCACCAGGTCTAGATAAGTCAGTGAATTGTTTATCAAAAGATTTTAATATTTAAGTTTACAAATTTGTTTTTTCTTAATCATTACATTTATTTTAAACTACTATAAAAATATTATAAATTAGAACAAAAACCAAAATGATTGATCGATTCTAATGTTTGATATCCCAATTACCAGCTCCATATCAGGGAGTGAATTGTGTATTAGAAGATTTTAATAGTTTAGTTTACAAATTTGTTTTTTTCGAATGGATATATTTATTTTAAACTACTATGAAAATATTACCAATTAGAATAATGATGAAAATTACTGATCGATTCAAATGTTTGATATCCCAATCACCAGCTCTAGATCAGTGAGTGAATTATGTAAAAAGAGATTTTATTTTAATTGTGTGTCAAAAAAATTTTATAGTTTTGTTTACAAATTTGTTTTTTTCTAATGGATACATTTATTTTAAACTACTAAAAAATATTTAAAATTCGAATAAATATAAAAATTATTGATCGTTTCGAATGTTTGATATCTTAATCACCAGGTCTAGATCAGTCAGTGAATTGTGTATCAAAAGATTTTAATATTTAAGTTTACAAACTGATTTTTTCCTAATGGATACATTTATTTTAAACTACTATGAACATATTAAAAATTAGAATAAAAATAAAAATTATTGATCGTTTCGAATGTCTGACATTTCAATCACCAGCTGTAACTAAAAAAGTGAATTTTGTACCAAAAGTTTTTAATGGTTTAATTTACAAATTTGTGTTTTTCTAATGGATACATGTATTTTAAACTACTATGAAAATATTAAAAATTAAAATAAAAATAAAAATTTTTGATCGATTCGAATGTTTGATATTTTAATCACCAGATCTAGATTAGTCAGTGAATTGTGTATCAAAAGATTTTAATATTTTAGTTTACAAACTTGTTTTTTCCTAATGGATACGTTTATTCTAAACTACAATGAACATGTAAAAAAGTTGAATAAAAATTAAAATTATTGATCGATTCAAATGTTTGATATTTCAATCACCAGCTGGAGATAAGTAAGTGTATTGTGTACCAAAAGTTTGTTGTGTTACAAATTTGTTTTTTTCTACTTGATACATTTATTTTAAACAATAAGAAAATATTTAAAATTAGAACAAAAATAAAAATTATTGATCGATTCGAATGTTTGATATCCCAATTACCAGCTCTAGATCAGTAAGTGAATTATTTATCAAAAGATTTTAATAGTTTAGTTTACAAATTGGTTTGTTTCTAATGGATATATTTGTTTTAAACTACTATGAAAATATTAAAAATTAGAATAAAAATAAAAATTATTGATCGAATTGAATGTTTGACATTCCAATCACCAACTGTAGATAAGTAAGTGAATTGTGTACCAAAAGATTTTAATGGTTTAGTTTACAAATTTGTTTTTTTCTAATGGATACATTTATTTTAAACTACAATGCAAATATTAAAAATTAGAATAAAAATTAAAATTTCTGATCGATTCGAATGTTTGATATCTCAATTACCAGGTCTAGATCAGTGAGTGAATTGTGTATCAAAAGATTTCAATATTTTTGTTTACAAGCTTGTTTTTTTCTAATGGATACGTTTATTTAAAACTACTATGAACATATAAGAAAGTTGAATAAAAATCAAAATTATTGATCGATTCAAATGTTTGATATTTCAATCCCTAGCTTAATAAGTTATACATTAGTGAATTGTGTATCAAAAGATTTCAATATTTTAGTATACAAATTTGTTTTTTCTAATGGATACTTTTATTTGAACTACTATGAAAATATTAAAAATGGGAATAAAAATCAATATTATTGATCGACTCGAATGTTTGATAACTCAATCAGAAGGTCTAGATCAGTGAGTGAATTGTGTATCAAAATATTTTAATAGTTCAATTTACAAATTTGTTTGTTTCTACTGGATACATTTATTTTAAACTACTATGAAAAATTACTGATCGATTCGAATGTTTGATATCCCAATCACCAGCTCTAGATCAGTAAGTGAATTGTTTATCAAAAGATTTTAATATTTAATTTGCAAATTTTTTTTTTCTAATGGATACGTTTATTTTAAACTACTATGATAACTAGATATATAAAAAAGTTAAATAAAAATCAAAATTATTGATAGATTCAAATGTTTGATATTTCAGTCATCAGCTGTAGATAAGTGAGTGAATTGTGTATCAAAAGATTTTAATAGTTTAGTTTACAAATTTGTTTTTTCTAGTGGATAAATTTATTTTAAACTACCATGAAAATATTAAAAATTAGAAAAAAAATAAAAATTATTGATCGATACACATGTTTGATATCCCAATCACAAGCTCTAGATTAGTGAGTGAATTGTGTATCAAAAGACTATAATAGTTTAGTTTACAAATTTTTTTTTCTAATGGTTACAATTATTTTAACCTATTATGAAAATATTAAAAATTAGATTAAAAATAAAAATTATTGATAGATTCAAATATTTGATATTTCAGTCAATAGCTTTAAAGCTGTGTGTAAATTTCGGCTAAAAAAAATTTAATATTTTAGTAAACAAATTTGTTTTTTTCTAATGGATACATTTATTTGAAGTACCATGAAAATATTTTAAATTGGAATAAAAATCAATATTATTGATCGACTCGAATGTTTGATATCTCAATCAGAAGGTCTAGATCAGTGAGTGAATTGTGTATCAAAATATTTAAATAGTTCAGTTTACAAATTTGTTTTTTTCAAATGAATACATTTATTTTAAACTACTATGAAAAATTACTGATCGATTCGATTGTTTGATATCCCAATCTCCAGCTCTAAATCAGTTAGTGAATTGTGTATCAAAAGATTTTAATAGTTTAGTTTACAAATTTGTTTTTTTCTAATTGATACATTTATTTAAAACAATATGAAAATACTTAAAATTAGAACAAAAATAAAAATTATTGATCGATTCGAATGTTTGATATCCCAATCACTAGCTCTAGATCAGTAAGTGAATTATTTATCAAAAGATTTTAATAGTTTAGTTTACAAATTTGTTTGTTTCTAATAGATACATTTATTTTAAACTACTACGAAAATATTAAAAATTTGAATAAAAATAAAAATTATTGATCGTTTCAAATGTTTGACATTCCAATAACCAGCTGTAATTAAGTAAGTGAATTGTGTACCAAAAGTTTTTAATGGTTTAGTTTACAAATTTGTTTTTTTCTAATGGATACATTTATTTTAAACTACTATGAAAATATTAAAAATTAGATTAAAATAAAAATTTTTGATCGATTCGAATGTTTGATATCTCAATAGCCAGATCTAGATTAGTCAGTGAATTGTGTATCAAGAGATTTTAATATTTTAGTTTACAAACTTGTTTTTTCCTAATGGATATGTTTAGTCTAAACTACTTTGAACATATAAAAAAAGTTGAATAAAAATCAAAATTATTGATCGATTCAAATGTTTGATATTTCAATCACCAGCTGGAGATAAGTAAGTGATTTGTGTACCAAAAGATTTTAATAGTTTAGTTTACAAATTTGTTTTTTTCTAATATACACATTTATTTTAAACTACTATGAAAATATTATAGTTGAATAAAAATAAAAATTATTTATCGATTCGAATGTTTAATATCTCAATCAAAAGCTTTAAAGCTGTTTGTGAATTTCGTCTAAAAAAATTTTAATATTTTAGATTACAAATTTGTTTTTTTCTAATCGATACATTTATTTTAAACTATTATGAAAATATTAAAAATTATAAAAAAAAATAAAAATTATTGATCGAATCGAATGTTTGACATTCCAATCACCAGCTAGATAAGTAAGTGAAATGTGTACCAAAAGATTTTAATGGTTTAGTTTACAAATTTGTTTTTTTCTAATGGATACATTTATTTTAAACTACTATGAAAATATTAAAAATTGGAATAAAAATAAAAATTATTGATCAATTCGAATGCTTTATATCTCAATCACCAGGTCTAGATCAGTGAGTGAATTGTGTATCAAAAGATTTTAATATTGCTACGTTCTTGCCTTTTCACTTAAGGTTCTTATTTCTGGATTGTGAATAACTACCCGAATAACATTGTTCACTACCAAATTTCACAAAAACTGCTTAAGTTCCACTTTAGACACTGTTCACGTTCACAGACAATAATTGTCTCAATAAAACACAATTATTCACAACTTAGTTCTTTTACCAATTCTTGATTTTACAACAAAAATCACTTAACTAAAATCACTTACTATCATTTTCTATCACTTTTTATTTTAACCGCTTGTTATCGCTTTCGTAGTTCAAGTAGAATGTTTGATATCTCAATCACCAGCTCTGGATCAGTGAGTGAATTGTGTATCAAAAGATTTTAACAGTTTAGTTTACAAATTTGTTTTTTCTAGTGGATAAATTTATTTTAAACTACTATGAACATATTAAAAAGTTGAATAAATATCAAAATTATTGATGGATTCAAATGTTTGATAATTCAGTCACCAGCTGTAGATAAGTGATTGAATTGTGTATCAAAAGATTTTAATCGTTCAGTTTACAAATTTGTTTTTTCTAGTGGATAAATTTATTTTAAACTACCATGAAAATATTAAAAATTAGAATAAAAATAAAAATTATTGATCGATTTGAATGTTTGATATCCCAATCACCAGCTCTAAAACAGTGAGTGAATTGTGTATCAAAAGATTTTAATATTTTAGTTTTCAAATTTGGTTTGTCCTAATTGATACATTTATTTTAAACTACTATGAAAATATTTAAAATTAAAATAAAAATAAAAATTATTGATCGATACAAATGTTTGATATCCCAATCATTAGCTCTAGATCAGTGAGTGAATTGTGTATTAAAAGATTTTAATATTTTGGTTTACAAATTTAATTTTTCCTAATCGATACATTTATAGTTAACTGCTATGAAAATATTAAAAATTGGAATAAATATAAAAATTGATTATCGATTCGAATGTTTGATATCCCAATCACCAGCTCTAGATCAGTGAGTGAATTGTTTATCAAAAGATTTGAATAGTTTAGTTTACAAATTTGTTTTTTTCTAATGGAAACATTTATTTTAAACTACTATGAAAATATTGAAAATTGGAATAAAAATAAAAATTATGGATCTATTTTAGTTTACAAATTTAATTTTTCCTAATCGATACATTTATTTTAAACTGCTATGAAATATTAAAAATTAGAATAAATATAAAAATTAATGATCGATTCGAATGTTTGATATCCCAATCACCAGGTCTAGATCAGTGAGTGAATCGTGTATCAAAATATTTTAATATTTTAGTTTACAAATTTTTTTTTCCTAATCGATACATTTATTTTAAACTACTATGAAAATATTAAAAATTAGATTAAAAATAAAAATTATTAATCTATTCGAATGTTTGATATCCTATTCACCAGCTCTAGATCACAGAGTGAATTGTGTATCAAAAGATTTTAAAATTTTAGTTTACAAACTTGTTTTTTCGTAATCGAAACATTTATTTAAAACTACTATGAAAATATTAATAATTGGAATAAAAATAAAAATTATTGATCTATTCGAAAGTTTGATATCCCAATCACCAGCAATGAGTGAAATGTGTATCAAAAGATTTTAATAGTTTAGTTTACAAATTTGTTTTTTCCAATGGATACATTTATTTTAAACTACTATGAAAATATTGAAAATTAGAATAAAAATAAAAATTATTGATCGATTCAAATGTGTGGTAACTCAATCACCAGCTCTTGATCAGTGAGTGAATTTCGTATCAAAACATTTTAATAGTTTAGTTTAAAAATTTGTTTTTTTCTAATATAAACATTTATTTTAAACTACTATGAAAATATTTAAAATTCGAATAAAAATAAAAATTAATGATCGATTCGAATGTTTGATATCCCAAACACCAGATCTAGATCAGTGAGTGAATTGTGTATCAAAGTATTTTAATATTTTAGTTTACAAATTTGTTCTTTCCTAATGGATACATTTATTTTAAACTTTTATGAAAATATTAAAAATTATAATAAAAATAAAAATTATTGATTGATTCGAATGTTTGATATCTCAATCACCAGCTCTAGATCAGTGAGTGAATTGTGTATCAAAATATTTAAAAAGTTTAGTTTACAAATTTGTTTTTTTCTAATCGATACATTTATTTTAAACTACTATGAAAATAATTTAAATTAGAATAAAAATAAAAATTATTGATCGATTCGAATGTTTGATATCCCAATCACCAGCTCTAGATCAGTGAGTGAATTGTGTATCAAAAGATTTTAATAGTTTAGTTTACAAATTTGTTTTTTTTCCAATGGATTCATTTATTTAAACTACTATGAAAATATGAAAAATTAGAATAAAAATAAAAATTATTGATCGATTCGAATGTTTGATATTCCAATCACCAGGTCTAGATCAGTCAGTGAATTCTGTTTCAAAAGATTTTAATATTTAAGTTTGAAAACTTGTTTTTCCCTAATGGATACATTTATTTTAAACTACTATGAAAATATAAAAAATTTGAATAAAAATCAAAGTTAGTGATCCATTTGAATGTTTGATATTTCAATCGCCAGCTGTAGATAAGTGGGTGAATTGTGTATCAAAAGATTTTAAAAGTTTAGTTTACAAATTTGTTTTTTCTAGTGGATAAATTGGAAAATATTTGGAAAATATTTAAAATTCGAAAAAAATAAAAATTATTGATCGATTCGCATGTTTGATATTCCAGTCACCAGCTCTAGATCAGTGAGTGAATTGTGTATCAAAAGATTTTAATATTTTAGTTTACTAATTTGTTTTTTCCTAATGGATACATTTATTTTAAACTACTATGATAATATTAAAAATTAAAATAAATATAAAAATTATTGATCGATTTAAATGTTTGATACCTTAATCACTAGCTCTAGATCAGCGAGTGAATTGTTTGTCAAAAGGTTTTAATATTTTAGTTATAAATTTGTTTTTTCCTAATGGATACATATATTTTAAACTCCTATGAAAATATTATAGTTGAATAAAAATAAAAATTATTGATCAATTCGAATGCTTTATATCTCAATCACCAGGTCTAGATCAGTGAGTGAATTGTGTATCAAAAGATTTTAATATTGCTACGTTCTTGCCTTTTCACTTAAGGTTCTTATTTCTGGATTGTGAATAACTACCCGAATAACATTGTTCACTACCAAATTTCACAAAAACTGCTTAAGTTCCACTTTAGACACTGTTCACGTTCACAGACAATAATTGTCTCAATAAATTACAATTATTCACAACTTAGTTCTTTTACCAATTCTTGATTTTACAACAAAAATCACTTAACTAAAATCACTTACTATCATTTTCTATCACTTTTTATTTTAACCGCTTGTTATCGCTTTCGTAGTTCAAGTAGAATGTTTGATATCTCAATCACCAGCTCTAGATCAGTGAGTGAATTGTGTATCAAAATATTTAAAAAGTTTAGTTTACTAATTTGTTTTTTTCTAATGGATACATTTATTTTAAACTACTATGAAAATAATTAAAATTAGAATAAAAATAAAAATTATTGATCGATTCGAATGTTTGATATCCCAATCACCAGCTCTAGATCAGTGAGTGAATTGTGTATCAAAAGAATTTAATAGTTTAGTTTACAAATTTGTTTTTTTTTCTAATGGATTCATTTATTTTAAACTACTATGAAAAAATGAAAAATTAGAATAAAATTAAAAATTATTGATCGATTCGAATGTTTGATATTCCAATCACCAGATCTAGATCAGTGAGTGAATTGTGTATTAAAAGATTTTAATATTTAAGTTTGCAAATTTGTTTTTCCCTAATGGATACATTTATTTTAAACTTCTATGAAAAAATAAAAAAGTTGAATAAAAATCAAAGTTAGTAATCCATTTGAATGTTTGATATTTCCATCGCCAGCTGTAGATAAGTGGGTGAATTTTGTATCAAAAGATTTTAAAATTTTAGTTTACAAATTTGTTTTTTCTAGTGGATAAATTTATTTTAAACAACCATCAAAATATTACAAATTAGAATAAAAATAAAAATTATTGATCGATTTGAATGTTTAATATCCCAATTACCAGCTCTAAAACAGTGAGTGAATTGTGTATCAAAAGATTTTAATAGTTTAGTTTACAAATTTGTTTTTTTTCAAATTGATACATTTATTTTAAACTACAATGAAAATAATTAAAATTAGAATAAAAATAAAAATTATTGATCGATTCGAATGTTTGATATCCCAGTCACCAGCTCTAGATCAGTGAGTGAATTGTTTATCAAAAGGTTTTAATATTTTAGTTTACTTATTTGTTTTTTCCTAATGGATACATTTATTTTAATCTCCTATGAAAATATTATAGTTGAATCAAAATAAAAATTATTGACCGATTCGAATGTTTAATATCTCAATCAAAGCTCTAAAAAAAATCTAATATTTTAGATTACAAGTTTGTTTTTTTCTAATCTATACATTTATTTTAAACTATTATGAAAATATTAAAAATTAAAAAATAAAAATAAAAATTATTAATCGATTCGAATGTTTGATATCCCAATCACCAGCTCTAAAACAGTGAGTGAATTGTGTATCAAAATATTTTAATAGTTTAGTTTACAAATTTGTTTTTTCTAATGGATACATTTATTTTAAAATACTATGAAAATATTAAAAATTGGAATATAAATAAAAATTATTGAACCATTCGAATGTTTGATATCCCAATCACCAGCTCAAGATTGGCGAGTGAATTGTGTTTCAAAAGATTTTAATAGTTTAGTTTACAAATTTGTTTTTTTCGAATCAATACATTTATTTTAACGTACTATGAAAATATTAAAAATTAGAATAAAAACCAAAATTATTGATCGATTCTAAAGTTTGATATCCCAATTACCAGCTCTATATCAAGGAGTAAATTGTGTATTAAAAGTATTTAATAGTTAAGTTTACAAATTTGTTTTTTTCTATTCGATACATTTATTTTAACGTTCTATGAAAATATTTAAAATCAGAATAAAAATAAAAATTACTGATCGATTCAAATGATTGATATCCCAATCACCAGCTCTAGATCAGTCAGTGAATTATGTATCAAAAGATTTTAAAAGTTTAGTTTATAAATTTGTTTTTTTCTAATTGATACACTTATTTTAAACTACTATGATAATATTTAAAATTCGAATAAAAATAAAAATTTACTGATCGATTCAAATGATTGATATCCCAATCACCAGCTCTAAAACAATGAGTGAATTGTGTATCAAAAGATTTTAATAGTTTAGTTTATAAATTTGTTTTTTTCTAATTGGTACATTTATTTTAAAGTACTATGAAAATATTGAAAATTAGATTAAAAATCAAAATTATTGATCGATTCAAATGTTTAATATCCCAATTACCAGCTCTAGATTAGTGAGTGAATTGTTTGTCAAAAGATTTTAATAGTTTAGTTTACAAATTTGTTTTTTCTAATGGAAACATTTTTTTTTAACTACTATGAAAATATTAAAAATTAGAATAAAAACCAAAATTATTGATCGATTTAAATGTTTGATATCCCAATCACTACCTCTAGATCAGTGAGTGACTTGTGTATCAAAAGATTTTAATAGTTTAGTTTACAAATTTGTTTTTTCTAATTGATACATTTATTTTAAACTATTATGAAAATATTAAAAATTAGAATAAAAATAAAAATTATTGATTGATTTGAAATTTTGATATCTCAATCACCAGCTCTACATCAGCGAGTGAATTGTGTTTCAAAATATTTTAATAGTTTAGTTTACAAATTTGTTTTTTTCTAATGGATAAATTTATTTTAAACTACTATGAAAATATGAAAAATTAGAATAAAAATCAAAATTATTGATCGATTCGAATGTTTGATATCCCAATCACCAGCTCTAGATCAGTGAGTGAATTGTGTATCAAAAGATTTTAATAGTTTAGTTTACAAATTTGTTTTTTTATCTAATGGATTCATTTATTTTAAACTACTATGAAAATATTTTTCTAATGGATACATTTATTTGAACTACCATGCAAATATTTTAAATTAGAATAAAAATACAAATTTTCGATCGATGCGAATGTTTGGTATCCCAATCACCAGCTCTTAAGCTGTGTGTGAATTTCGTCTAAAAAAATTTTCATATTTTATTTCACAAATTTGTTTTTTTCTAATCGATACATTTATTTTAAATTTTTATGAAAATATTAAAAATTAGAATAAAAATAAAAATTATTGATCGATCCGAATGTTTGATATCCCAATCACCAGCTCTAGATTAGTGAGTGAATTGTGTTTAAAAAATTTTAATAGTTTAGTTTACAAATTTGTTTTTTCTAGTGGATAAATTTATTTTAAACTACCATGAAAATATTAAAAATTAGAATAAAATTAAAAATTATTGATCGATTTGAATGTTTGATATCCCAATCATCAGCCCTAAAACAGTGAGTGAATTGAGTGTCAAAAGGTTTTAATAGTTTATTTACAAATTTGTTTTTCCTAATGGATATATTTATTTTAAAATACTATGAAAATATTTAAAATTGGAATAAAAATAAAAATTATTTATCGATTCGAATGTTTGATATCCCAATTACCAGCTCAAGATCGGCAAGTGAATTGGGTATCAAAAGATTTTAATAGTTTAGTTTAAAAATTTGTTAGTTAAAAAATTTGTTTAGTTTACAAATGGAACCATTTATTTTAACGTACTATGAAAATATTAAAAATTAGAATAAAAACCACAATTTTTGATCGATCCTAATGTTTGATATCCCAATTACTAGCTCTATATCAGGAAGTGAATTGTGTATTAAAAGATTTTAATAGATTAGTTAACAAATTTGTTTTTTTCGAATCGATACATTTTTTTTAAACTACTATGAAAATATTTAAAATTAGAATAAAAATAAAAATTACTAATCGATTCAAATGTTTGATATCATAATCACCAGCTCTAGATCAGTGAGTGATTTGTGTATCAAAAGATTTTAATAGTTTAGTTAAAAATTTGTTTTTTTAACTAATGGATTCATTTATTTTAAACTACTATGAAAATATTTTTCTAATGGATATATTTATTTGAAATACCATGCAAATATTTTAAATTAGAATAAAAATAAAAATTTTCGATCGATGCGAATGTTTGGTATCCCAATCACCAGCTCTTAAGCTGTGTGTGAATTTCGTCTAAAAAAATTTTCAAATTTTATTTCACAAATTTGTTTTTTTCTAATCGACACATTTATTTTAAACTTTTATGAAAATATTAAAAATTATAATAAAAATAAAAATTATTGATTGATTTGAATGTTTGATATCCCAATTACCAGCTCTATATCAGGAAGTGAATTGTGTATAAAAAGAATTTAATAGATTAGTTAACAAATTTGTTTTTTTCGAATGGATACATTTCTTTTAAACTACTATGAAAATATTTAAAATTAGAATAAAAATAAAAATTACTGATCGATTCAAATGTTTGATATCATAATCACCAGCTCTAGATCAGTGAGTGATTTGTGTATTAAAAGATTTAAATAGTTAAGTTTACAAATTTGTTTTTTTCGAATGGATACATTTATTTTAAACTACTATGAAAATATTTAAAATTAGAATAAAAATAAAAATTACTGATCGATTCAAATGTTTGATATCCCGATCACCAGCTCTAGATCAGTGAGTGAATTGTGTATCAAAAGATTTTAATAGTTTAGTTAAAAATTTGTTTTTTTCTAATTGATACATTTATTTTAAACAACTATGAAAATATTTAAAATTCGAATAAACATAAAAATTATTGATCGATTCGAATGTTTGATATCCCAATCACTAGCACTAGATCAGTGAGTGAATTGTGTATCAAAAGATTTTAATAGTTTAGTTTACAAATTTGTTTTTTCGAATGGATACATTTATTTTAAACTACTATGAAAATATTAATATTAGAATAAAAACTAAAATTATTGATCGATTCAAATGTTTAATATCCTAATTACCAGCTCTAGATTAGTGAGTGAATTTTGTATTAAAAGATTATAATAGATTAGTTTACAAATTTGTTTTTTTCGAATGGATACATTTATTTTAAACTACTATGAAAATATTAAAAATTAGAATAAAAATAAAAATAATTGATCGATTCGAATGTTTGATATCCCAATCATCAGCCCTAAAACAGTGATTGAATCGAGTGTCAAAAGATTTTAATAGTTTAGTTTACAAATTCGTTGTTTCTAATGGATAAATTTATTTTAAAATTCTATGAAAATATTAAAAATTGGAATAAAAATAAAAATTATTTATATATTCGAATGTTTGATATCCCAATCTACAGCTCAAGATCGGCGAGTGAATTTTGTATCAAAAGATTTTAATAGTTTAGTTTACAAATTTGTTTTTTTCGAATGGATACATTTATTTTAACGTACTATGAAAATATTAAAAATTAGAATAAAAACCAAAATTATTGATCGATTCAAATGTTTAATATCCCAATTACCAGCCCAAGATTAGTAAGTGAATTTTGTATCAAAAGATTTTAATAGTTTAGTTTACAAATTTGTTTTTTTCTAATTGATACATTTATTTTAAACTACTATGAAAATAATTCAAATTAGAATAAAAATAAAAATTATTGATCGATTCGAATGTTTAATATCTCAATCAAAAGCTCTAAAGCTGTGCGTGAATTTCGTCTAAAAAAATCTAATATTTTAGATTACAAGTTTGTTTTTTTCTAATCTATACATTTATTTTAAACTATTATGAAAATATTAAAAATTAAAAAATAAAAATAAAAATTATTAATCGATTCGAATGTTTGATATCCCAATCACCAGCTCTAAAACAGTGAGTGAATTGTGTATCAAAAGATTTTAATAGTTTAGTTTACAAATTTGTTTTTTGTAATGGATACATTTATTTTAAAATACTATGAAAATATTAAAAATTGGAATACAAATAAAAATTATTGATCGATTCGAATGTTTGATATCCCAATCACCAGCTCAAGATCGGCGAGTGAATTGTGTTTCAAAAGATTTTAATAGTTTAGTTTAAAAATTTGTTAGTTTACAAATTTGTTTAGTTTACAAATGGAACCATTTATTTTAACGTACTATGAAAATATTAAAAATTAGAATAAAAACCACAATTTTTGATCGATCCTAATGTTTGATATCCCAATTACCAGCTCTATATCAGGAAGTGAATTGTGTATTAAAAGATTTTAATAGATTAGTTAACAAATTTGTTTTTTTCGAATCGATACAGTTTTTTTAAACTACTATGAAAATATTTAAAATTAGAATAAAAATAAAAATTACTGATCGATTCAAATGTTTGATATCATAATCACCAGCTCTAGATCAGTGAGTGATTTGTGTATTAAAAAATTTAAATAGTTAAGTTTACAAATTTGTTTTTTTTCGAATGGATATATTTATTTTGAACTACTATGAAAATATTTAAAATTAGAATAAAAATAAAAATTACTGATCGATTCAAATGTTTGATATCCCAATCACCAGCTCTAGATCAGTGAGTGAATTGTGTATCAAAAGATTTTAATAGTTTAGTTTACAAATTTGTTTTTTCTAGTGGATAAATTTATTTTAAACTACCATGAAAATAATAAAAATTGGAATAAATATCAATATTATTGATCGGTTCGAATGTTTGATATCCCAATCTCCAGCTCTAGATCATTGAGTGAATAATGTATCAAAAGATTTTAAAAGTTTAGTTCACAAATTTGTTTTTTTCTAATCGATACATTTATTTTAACGTACTATGAAATTATTTAAAATTAGAATAAAAATAAAAATTATTGATCTATTCAAATGTTTGATATCCCAATCACTACCCCTAGATCAGTGAGTGACTTGTGTATCAAAAGATTTTAATAGTTTAGTTTACAAATTTGTTTTTTTCTAATTGATACATTTATTTTAAAGTACTATGAAAAAATTAAAATTAGAATAAAAACTAAAATTATTGATCGATTCAAATGTTTAAAACCCTAATTACCAACTCTAGATTAGTGAGGGAAATTTGTATCAAAAGATTTTAATAGTTTAGTTTACAAATTTGTTTTTTTCGAATGGATACATTTATTTTAAAGTACTATGAAAATATTAAAAATTAAAATAAAAATAAAAATTATTGATCGATTCAAATGTTTAATATCCCAATTACCAGCTCTAGATTATTGAGTGAATTGTGTATCAAAAGATTTTAATAGTTTAGTTTACATATTTGTTTTTTCTAATGGATACATTTATTTTAAACTACTATGAAAATAATAAAAATTGGAATATAAATCAATATTATTGATCGATTCGAATGTTTCCCAATTACCAGCTCTATATCAGGAAGTGAATTGTGTATTAAAAGAATTTAATAGATTAGTTAACAAATTTGTTTTTTTCGAATGGATACATTTCTTTTAAACTACTATGAAAATATTTAAAATTAGAATAAAAATAAAAATTACTGATCGATTCAAATGTTTGATATCATAATCACCAGCTCTAGATCAGTGAGTGATTTGTGTATTAAAAGATTTAAATAGTTAAGTTTACAAATTTGTTTTTTTCGAATGGATACATTTATTTTAAACTACTATGAAAATATTTAAAATTAGAATAAAAATAAAAATTACTGATCGATTCAAATGTTTGATATCCCGATCACCAGCTCTAGATCAGTGAGTGAATTGTGTATCAAAAGATTTTAATAGTTTAGTTAAAAATTTGTGTTTTTCTAATTGATACATTTATTTTAAACAACTATGAAAATATTTAAAATTCGAATAAACATAAAAAATATTGATCGATTCGAATGTTTGATATCCCAATCACTAGCACTAGATCAGTGAGTGAATTGTGTATCAAAAGATTTTAATAGTTTAGTTTACAAATTTGTTTTTTCGAATGGATACATTTATTTTAAACTTCTATGAAAATATTAATATTAGAATAAAAACTAAAATTATTGATCGATTCAAATGTTTAATATCCTAATTACCAGCTCTAGATTAGTGAGTGAATTTTGTATCAAAAGATTTTAATAGTTTAGTTTACAAATTTGTTTTTTTTCAAATTGATACATTTATTTTAAACTACAATGAAAATAATTAAAATTAGAATAAAAATAAAAATTATTGATCGATTCGAATGTTTGATATCCCAGTCACCAGCTCTAGATCAGTGAGTGAATTGTTTATCAAAAGGTTTTAATATTTTAGTTTACTTATTTGTTTTTTCCTAATGGATACATTTATTTTAATCTCCTATGAAAATATTATAGTTGAATCAAAATAAAAATTATTGACCGATTCGAATGTTTAATATCTCAATCAAAGCTCTAAAAAAAATCTAATATTTTAGATTACAAGTTTGTTTTTTTCTAATCTATACATTTATTTTAAACTATTATGAAAATATTAAAAATTAAAAAATAAAAATAAAAATTATTAATCGATTCGAATGTTTGATATCCCAATCACCAGCTCTAAAACAGTGAGTGAATTGTGTATCAAAATATTTTAATAGTTTAGTTTACAAATTTGTTTTTTCTAATGGATACATTTATTTTAAAATACTATGAAAATATTAAAAATTGGAATATAAATAAAAATTATTGATCCATTCGAATGTTTGATATCCCAATCACCAGCTCAAGATTGGCGAGTGAATTGTGTTTCAAAAGATTTTAATAGTTTAGTTTACAAATTTGTTTTTTTCGAATCAATACATTTATTTTAACGTACTATGAAAATATTAAAAATTAGAATAAAAACCAAAATTATTGATCGATTCTAAAGTTTGATATCCCAATTACCAGCTCTATATCAAGGAGTAAATTGTGTATTAAAAGTATTTAATAGTTAAGTTTACAAATTTGTTTTTTTCTATTCGATACATTTATTTTAACGTTCTATGAAAATATTTAAAATCAGAATAAAAATAAAAATTACTGATCGATTCAAATGATTGATATCCCAATCACCAGCTCTAGATCAGTCAGTGAATTATGTATCAAAAGATTTTAAAAGTTTAGTTTATAAATTTGTTTTTTTCTAATTGATACACTTATTTTAAACTACTATGATAATATTTAAAATTCGAATAAAAATAAAAATTTACTGATCGATTCAAATGATTGATATCCCAATCACCAGCTCTAAAACAATGAGTGAATTGTGTATCAAAAGATTTTAATAGTTTAGTTTATAAATTTGTTTTTTTCTAATTGGTACATTTATTTTAAAGTACTATGAAAATATTGAAAATTAGATTAAAAATCAAAATTATTGATCGATTCAAATGTTTAATATCCCAATTACCAGCTCTAGATTAGTGAGTGAATTGTTTGTCAAAAGATTTTAATAGTTTAGTTTACAAATTTGTTTTTTCTAATGGAAACATTTTTTTTTAACTACTATGAAAATATTAAAAATTAGAATAAAAACCAAAATTATTGATCGATTTAAATGTTTGATATCCCAATCACTACCTCTAGATCAGTGAGTGACTTGTGTATCAAAAGATTTTAATAGTTTAGTTTACAAATTTGTTTTTTCTAATTGATACATTTATTTTAAACTATTATGAAAATATTAAAAATTAGAATAAAAATAAAAATTATTGATTGATTTGAAATTTTGATATCTCAATCACCAGCTCTACATCAGCGAGTGAATTGTGTTTCAAAATATTTTAATAGTTTAGTTTACAAATTTGTTTTTTTCTAATGGATAAATTTATTTTAAACTACTATGAAAATATGAAAAATTAGAATAAAAATCAAAATTATTGATCGATTCGAATGTTTGATATCCCAATCACCAGCTCTAGATCAGTGAGTGAATTGTGTATCAAAAGATTTTAATAGTTTAGTTTACAAATTTGTTTTTTTATCTAATGGATTCATTTATTTTAAACTACTATGAAAATATTTTTCTAATGGATACATTTATTTGAACTACCATGCAAATATTTTAAATTAGAATAAAAATACAAATTTTCGATCGATGCGAATGTTTGGTATCCCAATCACCAGCTCTTAAGCTGTGTGTGAATTTCGTCTAAAAAAATTTTCATATTTTATTTCACAAATTTGTTTTTTTCTAATCGATACATTTATTTTAAATTTTTATGAAAATATTAAAAATTAGAATAAAAATAAAAATTATTGATCGATCCGAATGTTTGATATCCCAATCACCAGCTCTAGATTAGTGAGTGAATTGTGTTTAAAAAATTTTAATAGTTTAGTTTACAAATTTGTTTTTTCTAGTGGATAAATTTATTTTAAACTACCATGAAAATATTAAAAATTAGAATAAAATTAAAAATTATTGATCGATTTGAATGTTTGATATCCCAATCATCAGCCCTAAAACAGTGAGTGAATTGAGTGTCAAAAGGTTTTAATAGTTTATTTACAAATTTGTTTTTCCTAATGGATATATTTATTTTAAAATACTATGAAAATATTTAAAATTGGAATAAAAATAAAAATTATTTATCGATTCGAATGTTTGATATCCCAATTACCAGCTCAAGATCGGCAAGTGAATTGGGTATCAAAAGATTTTAATAGTTTAGTTTAAAAATTTGTTAGTTAAAAAATTTGTTTAGTTTACAAATGGAACCATTTATTTTAACGTACTATGAAAATATTAAAAATTAGAATAAAAACCACAATTTTTGATCGATCCTAATGTTTGATATCCCAATTACTAGCTCTATATCAGGAAGTGAATTGTGTATTAAAAGATTTTAATAGATTAGTTAACAAATTTGTTTTTTTCGAATCGATACATTTTTTTTAAACTACTATGAAAATATTTAAAATTAGAATAAAAATAAAAATTACTAATCGATTCAAATGTTTGATATCATAATCACCAGCTCTAGATCAGTGAGTGATTTGTGTATCAAAAGATTTTAATAGTTTAGTTAAAAATTTGTTTTTTTAACTAATGGATTCATTTATTTTAAACTACTATGAAAATATTTTTCTAATGGATATATTTATTTGAAATACCATGCAAATATTTTAAATTAGAATAAAAATAAAAATTTTCGATCGATGCGAATGTTTGGTATCCCAATCACCAGCTCTTAAGCTGTGTGTGAATTTCGTCTAAAAAAATTTTCAAATTTTATTTCACAAATTTGTTTTTTTCTAATCGACACATTTATTTTAAACTTTTATGAAAATATTAAAAATTATAATAAAAATAAAAATTATTGATTGATTTGAATGTTTGATATCCCAATTACCAGCTCTATATCAGGAAGTGAATTGTGTATAAAAAGAATTTAATAGATTAGTTAACAAATTTGTTTTTTTCGAATGGATACATTTCTTTTAAACTACTATGAAAATATTTAAAATTAGAATAAAAATAAAAATTACTGATCGATTCAAATGTTTGATATCATAATCACCAGCTCTAGATCAGTGAGTGATTTGTGTATTAAAAGATTTAAATAGTTAAGTTTACAAATTTGTTTTTTTCGAATGGATACATTTATTTTAAACTACTATGAAAATATTTAAAATTAGAATAAAAATAAAAATTACTGATCGATTCAAATGTTTGATATCCCGATCACCAGCTCTAGATCAGTGAGTGAATTGTGTATCAAAAGATTTTAATAGTTTAGTTAAAAATTTGTTTTTTTCTAATTGATACATTTATTTTAAACAACTATGAAAATATTTAAAATTCGAATAAACATAAAAATTATTGATCGATTCGAATGTTTGATATCCCAATCACTAGCACTAGATCAGTGAGTGAATTGTGTATCAAAAGATTTTAATAGTTTAGTTTACAAATTTGTTTTTTCGAATGGATACATTTATTTTAAACTACTATGAAAATATTAATATTAGAATAAAAACTAAAATTATTGATCGATTCAAATGTTTAATATCCTAATTACCAGCTCTAGATTAGTGAGTGAATTTTGTATTAAAAGATTATAATAGATTAGTTTACAAATTTGTTTTTTTCGAATGGATACATTTATTTTAAACTACTATGAAAATATTAAAAATTAGAATAAAAATAAAATATATTGATCGATTCAAATGTTTGATATCCCAATCACCAGCTCTGGATCAGTAAGTGAATTGTGTATCAAAAGATTTTGATAGTTTAGTTTACAAATTTGTTTTTTTCTAATAAATACGTTTATTTTAAACTACTATGAAAATATTTAAAATTCGAATAAAAATAAAAATAATTGATCGATTCGAATGTTTGATATCCCAATCATCAGCCCTAAAACAGTGATTGAATCGAGTGTCAAAAGATTTTAATAGTTTAGTTTACAAATTCGTTGTTTCTAATGGATAAATTTATTTTAAAATTCTATGAAAATATTAAAAATTGGAATAAAAATAAAAATTATTTATATATTCGAATGTTTGATATCCCAATCTACAGCTCAAGATCGGCGAGTGAATTTTGTATCAAAAGATTTTAATAGTTTAGTTTACAAATTTGTTTTTTTCGAATGGATACATTTATTTTAACGTACTATGAAAATATTAAAAATTAGAATAAAAACCAAAATTATTGATCGATTCAAATGTTTAATATCCCAATTACCAGCCCAAGATTAGTAAGTGAATTTTGTATCAAAAGATTTTAATAGTTTAGTTTACAAATTTGTTTTTTTCTAATTGATACATTTATTTTAAACTACTATGAAAATAATTCAAATTAGAATAAAAATAAAAATTATTGATCGATTCGAATGTTTAATATCTCAATCAAAAGCTCTAAAGCTGTGCGTGAATTTCGTCTAAAAAAATCTAATATTTTAGATTACAAGTTTGTTTTTTTCTAATCTATACATTTATTTTAAACTATTATGAAAATATTAAAAATTAAAAAATAAAAATAAAAATTATTAATCGATTCGAATGTTTGATATCCCAATCACCAGCTCTAAAACAGTGAGTGAATTGTGTATCAAAAGATTTTAATAGTTTAGTTTACAAATTTGTTTTTTGTAATGGATACATTTATTTTAAAATACTATGAAAATATTAAAAATTGGAATACAAATAAAAATTATTGATCGATTCGAATGTTTGATATCCCAATCACCAGCTCAAGATCGGCGAGTGAATTGTGTTTCAAAAGATTTTAATAGTTTAGTTTAAAAATTTGTTAGTTTACAAATTTGTTTAGTTTACAAATGGAACCATTTATTTTAACGTACTATGAAAATATTAAAAATTAGAATAAAAACCACAATTTTTGATCGATCCTAATGTTTGATATCCCAATTACCAGCTCTATATCAGGAAGTGAATTGTGTATTAAAAGATTTTAATAGATTAGTTAACAAATTTGTTTTTTTCGAATCGATACAGTTTTTTTAAACTACTATGAAAATATTTAAAATTAGAATAAAAATAAAAATTACTGATCGATTCAAATGTTTGATATCATAATCACCAGCTCTAGATCAGTGAGTGATTTGTGTATTAAAAAATTTAAATAGTTAAGTTTACAAATTTGTTTTTTTTCGAATGGATATATTTATTTTGAACTACTATGAAAATAT
The DNA here is from genome assembly GCA_963556175.1 of Tipula confusa. Lineage (NCBI taxonomy): Eukaryota > Metazoa > Arthropoda > Insecta > Diptera > Tipulidae > Tipula > Tipula confusa. The sequence goes on from CAUVYK010000221.1 coordinate 163,853, forward strand.
TTAAAATTAGAATAAAAATAAAAATTACTGATCGATTCAAATGTTTGATATCCCAATCACCAGCTCTAGATCAGTGAGTGAATTGTGTATCAAAAGATTTTAATAGTTTAGTTTACAAATTTGTTTTTTCTAGTGGATAAATTTATTTTAAACTACCATGAAAATAATAAAAATTGGAATAAATATCAATATTATTGATCGGTTCGAAAGTTTGATATCCCAATCTCCAGCTCTAGATCATTGAGTGAATAATGTATCAAAAGATTTTAAAAGTTTAGTTCACAAATTTGTTTTTTTCTAATCGATACATTTATTTTAACGTACTATGAAATTATTTAAAATTAGAATAAAAATAAAAATTATTGATCTATTCAAATGTTTGATATCCCAATCACTACCCCTAGATCAGTGAGTGACTTGTGTATCAAAAGATTTTAATAGTTTAGTTTACAAATTTGTTTTTTTCTAATTGATACATTTATTTTAAAGTACTATGAAAAAATTAAAATTAGAATAAAAACTAAAATTATTGATCGATTCAAATGTTTAAAACCCTAATTACCAACTCTAGATTAGTGAGGGAAATTTGTATCAAAAGATTTTAATAGTTTAGTTTACAAATTTGTTTTTTTCGAATGGATACATTTATTTTAAAGTACTATGAAAATATTAAAAATTAAAATAAAAATAAAAATTATTGATCGATTCAAATGTTTAATATCCCAATTACCAGCTCTAGATTATTGAGTGAATTGTGTATCAAAAGATTTTAATAGTTTAGTTTACATATTTGTTTTTTCTAATGGATACATTTATTTTAAACTACTATGAAAATAATAAAAATTGGAATATAAATCAATATTATTGATCGATTCGAATGTTTCCCAATTACCAGCTCTATATCAGGAAGTGAATTGTGTATTAAAAGAATTTAATAGATTAGTTAACAAATTTGTTTTTTTCGAATGGATACATTTCTTTTAAACTACTATGAAAATATTTAAAATTAGAATAAAAATAAAAATTACTGATCGATTCAAATGTTTGATATCATAATCACCAGCTCTAGATCAGTGAGTGATTTGTGTATTAAAAGATTTAAATAGTTAAGTTTACAAATTTGTTTTTTTCGAATGGATACATTTATTTTAAACTACTATGAAAATATTTAAAATTAGAATAAAAATAAAAATTACTGATCGATTCAAATGTTTGATATCCCGATCACCAGCTCTAGATCAGTGAGTGAATTGTGTATCAAAAGATTTTAATAGTTTAGTTAAAAATTTGTTTTTTTCTAATTGATACATTTATTTTAAACAACTATGAAAATATTTAAAATTCGAATAAACATAAAAATTATTGATCGATTCGAATGTTTGATATCCCAATCACTAGCACTAGATCAGTGAGTGAATTGTGTATCAAAAGATTTTAATAGTTTAGTTTACAAATTTGTTTTTTCGAATGGATACATTTATTTTAAACTACTATGAAAATATTAATATTAGAATAAAAACTAAAATTATTGATCGATTCAAATGTTTAATATCCTAATTACCAGCTCTAGATTAGTGAGTGAATTTTGTATTAAAAGATTATAATAGATTAGTTTACAAATTTGTTTTTTTCGAATGGATACATTTATTTTAAACTACTATGAAAATATTAAAAATTAGAATAAAAATAAAATATATTGATCGATTCAAATGTTTGATATCCCAATCACCAGCTCTGGATCAGTAAGTGAATTGTGTATCAAAAGATTTTGATAGTTTAGTTTACAAATTTGTTTTTTTCTAATAAATACGTTTATTTTAAACTACTATGAAAATATTTAAAATTCGAATAAAAATAAAAATAATTGATCGATTCGAATGTTTGATATCCCAATCATCAGCCCTTAAACAGTGATTGAATCGAGTGTCAAAAGATTTTAATAGTTTAGTTTACAAATTCGTTGTTTCTAATGGATAAATTTATTTTAAAATTCTATGAAAATATTAAAAATTGGAATAAAAATAAAAATTATTTATATATTCGAATGTTTGATATCCCAATCTACAGCTCAAGATCGGCGAGTGAATTTTGTATCAAAAGATTTTAATAGTTTAGTTTACAAATTTGTTTTTTTCGAATGGATACATTTATTTTAACGTACTATGAAAATATTAAAAATTAGAATAAAAACCAAAATTATTGATCGATTCAAATGTTTAATATCCCAATTACCAGCCCAAGATTAGTAAGTGAATTTTGTATCAAAAGATTTTAATAGTTTAGTTTACAAATTTGTTTTTTTCTAATTGATACATTTATTTTAAACTACTATGAAAATAATTCAAATTAGAATAAAAATAAAAATTATTGATCGATTCGAATGTTTAATATCTCAATCAAAAGCTCTAAAGCTGTGCGTGAATTTCGTCTAAAAAAATCTAATATTTTAGATTACAAGTTTGTTTTTTTCTAATCTATACATTTATTTTAAACTATTATGAAAATATTAAAAATTAAAAAATAAAAATAAAAATTATTAATCGATTCGAATGTTTGATATCCCAATCACCAGCTCTAAAACAGTGAGTGAATTGTGTATCAAAAGATTTTAATAGTTTAGTTTACAAATTTGTTTTTTGTAATGGATACATTTATTTTAAAATACTATGAAAATATTAAAAATTGGAATACAAATAAAAATTATTGATCGATTCGAATGTTTGATATCCCAATCACCAGCTCAAGATCGGCGAGTGAATTGTGTTTCAAAAGATTTTAATAGTTTAGTTTAAAAATTTGTTAGTTTACAAATTTGTTTAGTTTACAAATGGAACCATTTATTTTAACGTACTATGAAAATATTAAAAATTAGAATAAAAACCACAATTTTTGATCGATCCTAATGTTTGATATCCCAATTACCAGCTCTATATCAGGAAGTGAATTGTGTATTAAAAGATTTTAATAGATTAGTTAACAAATTTGTTTTTTTCGAATCGATACAGTTTTTTTAAACTACTATGAAAATATTTAAAATTAGAATAAAAATAAAAATTACTGATCGATTCAAATGTTTGATATCATAATCACCAGCTCTAGATCAGTGAGTGATTTGTGTATTAAAAAATTTAAATAGTTAAGTTTACAAATTTGTTTTTTTTCGAATGGATATATTTATTTTGAACTACTATGAAAATATTTAAAATTAGAATAAAAATAAAAATTACTGATCGATTCAAATGTTTGATATCCCAATCACCAGCTCTAGATCAGTGAGTGAATTGTGTATCAAAAGATTTTAATAGTTTAGTTTACAAATTTGTTTTTTCTAGTGGATAAATTTATTTTAAACTACCATGAAAATAATAAAAATTGGAATAAATATCAATATTATTGATCGGTTCGAATGTTTGATATCCCAATCTCCAGCTCTAGATCATTTAGTGAATAATGTATCAAAAGATTTTAAAAGTTTAGTTCACAAATTTGTTTTTTTCTAATCGATACATTTATTTTAACGTACTATGAAATTATTTAAAATTAGAATAAAAATAAAAATTATTGATCTATTCAAATGTTTGATATCCCAATCACTACCCCTAGATCAGTGAGTGACTTGTGTATCAAAAGATTTTAATAGTTTAGTTTACAAATTTGTTTTTTTCTAATTGATACATTTATTTTAAAGTACTATGAAAAAATTAAAATTAGAATAAAAACTAAAATTATTGATCGATTCAAATGTTTAAAACCCTAATTACCAACTCTAGATTAGTGAGGGAAATTTGTATCAAAAGATTTTAATAGTTTAGTTTACAAATTTGTTTTTTTCGAATGGATACATTTATTTTAAAGTACTATGAAAATATTAAAAATTAAAATAAAAATAAAAATTATTGATCGATTCAAATGTTTAATATCCCAATTACCAGCTCTAGATTATTGAGTGAATTGTGTATCAAAAGATTTTAATAGTTTAGTTTACATATTTGTTTTTTCTAATGGATACATTTATTTTAAACTACTATGAAAATAATAAAAATTGGAATATAAATCAATATTATTGATCGATTCGAATGTTTCCCAATTACCAGCTCTATATCAGGAAGTGAATTGTGTATTAAAAGAATTTAATAGATTAGTTAACAAATTTGTTTTTTTCGAATGGATACATTTCTTTTAAACTACTATGAAAATATTTAAAATTAGAATAAAAATAAAAATTACTGATCGATTCAAATGTTTGATATCATAATCACCAGCTCTAGATCAGTGAGTGATTTGTGTATTAAAAGATTTAAATAGTTAAGTTTACAAATTTGTTTTTTTCGAATGGATACATTTATTTTAAACTACTATGAAAATATTTAAAATTAGAATAAAAATAAAAATTACTGATCGATTCAAATGTTTGATATCCCGATCACCAGCTCTAGATCAGTGAGTGAATTGTGTATCAAAAGATTTTAATAGTTTAGTTAAAAATTTGTGTTTTTCTAATTGATACATTTATTTTAAACAACTATGAAAATATTTAAAATTCGAATAAACATAAAAAATATTGATCGATTCGAATGTTTGATATCCCAATCACTAGCACTAGATCAGTGAGTGAATTGTGTATCAAAAGATTTTAATAGTTTAGTTTACAAATTTGTTTTTTCGAATGGATACATTTATTTTAAACTTCTATGAAAATATTAATATTAGAATAAAAACTAAAATTATTGATCGATTCAAATGTTTAATATCCTAATTACCAGCTCTAGATTAGTGAGTGAATTTTGTATCAAAAGATTTTAATAGTTTAGTTTACAAATTTGTTTTTTTTCTAATGGATACATTTATTTTAAAGTACTATAAAAATATTGAAAATTAGAATAAAAATAAAAATTATTGATCGATTCGAATGTTTGATATCCCAATCACCAGCTCTAGATCAGTGAGTGAATTGTGTATCAAAAGAATTTAATAGTTTAGTTTACAAATTTGTTTTTTTTTCTAATGGATTCATTTATTTTAAACTACTATGAAAAAATGAAAAATTAGAATAAAATTAAAAATTATTGATCGATTCGAATGTTTGATATTCCAATCACCAGATCTAGATCAGTGAGTGAATTGTGTATTAAAAGATTTTAATATTTAAGTTTGCAAATTTGTTTTTCCCTAATGGATACATTTATTTTAAACTTCTATGAAAAAATAAAAAAGTTGAATAAAAATCAAAGTTAGTAATCCATTTGAATGTTTGATATTTCCATCGCCAGCTGTAGATAAGTGGGTGAATTTTGTATCAAAAGATTTTAAAATTTTAGTTTACAAATTTGTTTTTTCTAGTGGATAAATTTATTTTAAACAACCATCAAAATATTACAAATTAGAATAAAAATAAAAATTATTGATCGATTTGAATGTTTAATATCCCAATTACCAGCTCTAAAACAGTGAGTGAATTGTGTATCAAAAGATTTTAATAGTTTAGTTTACAAATTTGTTTTTTTCAAATTGATACATTTATTTTAAACTACAATGAAAATAATTAAAATTAGAATAAAAATAAAAATTATTGATCGATTCGAATGTTTGATATCCCAGTCACCAGCTCTAGATCAGTGAGTGAATTGTTTATCAAAAGGTTTTAATATTTTAGTTTACTTATTTGTTTTTTCCTAATGGATACATTTATTTTAATCTCCTATGAAAATATTATAGTTGAATCAAAATAAAAATTATTGACCGATTCGAATGTTTAATATCTCAATCAAAGCTCTAAAAAAAATCTAATATTTTAGATTACAAGTTTGTTTTTTTCTAATCTATACATTTATTTTAAACTATTATGAAAATATTAAAAATTAAAAAATAAAAATAAAAATTATTAATCGATTCGAATGTTTGATATCCCAATCACCAGCTCTAAAACAGTGAGTGAATTGTGTATCAAAATATTTTAATAGTTTAGTTTACAAATTTGTTTTTTCTAATGGATACATTTATTTTAAAATACTATGAAAATATTAAAAATTGGAATATAAATAAAAATTATTGATCCATTCGAATGTTTGATATCCCAATCACCAGCTCAAGATTGGCGAGTGAATTGTGTTTCAAAAGATTTTAATAGTTTAGTTTACAAATTTGTTTTTTTCGAATCAATACATTTATTTTAACGTACTATGAAAATATTAAAAATTAGAATAAAAACCAAAATTATTGATCGATTCTAAAGTTTGATATCCCAATTACCAGCTCTATATCAAGGAGTAAATTGTGTATTAAAAGTATTTAATAGTTAAGTTTACAAATTTGTTTTTTTCTATTCGATACATTTATTTTAACGTTCTATGAAAATATTTAAAATCAGAATAAAAATAAAAATTACTGATCGATTCAAATGATTGATATCCCAATCACCAGCTCTAGATCAGTCAGTGAATTATGTATCAAAAGATTTTAAAAGTTTAGTTTATAAATTTGTTTTTTTCTAATTGATACACTTATTTTAAACTACTATGATAATATTTAAAATTCGAATAAAAATAAAAATTTACTGATCGATTCAAATGATTGATATCCCAATCACCAGCTCTAAAACAATGAGTGAATTGTGTATCAAAAGATTTTAATAGTTTAGTTTATAAATTTGTTTTTTTCTAATTGGTACATTTATTTTAAAGTACTATGAAAATATTGAAAATTAGATTAAAAATCAAAATTATTGATCGATTCAAATGTTTAATATCCCAATTACCAGCTCTAGATTAGTGAGTGAATTGTTTGTCAAAAGATTTTAATAGTTTAGTTTACAAATTTGTTTTTTCTAATGGAAACATTTTTTTTTAACTACTATGAAAATATTAAAAATTAGAATAAAAACCAAAATTATTAATCGATTTAAATGTTTGATATCCCAATCACTACCTCTAGATCAGTGAGTGACTTGTGTATCAAAAGATTTTAATAGTTTAGTTTACAAATTTGTTTTTTCTAATTGATACATTTATTTTAAACTATTATGAAAATATTAAAAATTAGAATAAAAATAAAAATTATTGATTGATTTGAAATTTTGATATCTCAATCACCAGCTCTACATCAGCGAGTGAATTGTGTTTCAAAATATTTTAATAGTTTAGTTTACAAATTTGTTTTTTTCTAATGGATAAATTTATTTTAAACTACTATGAAAATATGAAAAATTAGAATAAAAATCAAAATTATTGATCGATTCGAATGTTTGATATCCCAATCACCAGCTCTAGATCAGTGAGTGAATTGTGTATCAAAAGATTTTAATAGTTTAGTTTACAAATTTGTTTTTTTATCTAATGGATTCATTTATTTTAAACTACTATGAAAATATTTTTCTAATGGATACATTTATTTGAACTACCATGCAAATATTTTAAATTAGAATAAAAATACAAATTTTCGATCGATGCGAATGTTTGGTATCCCAATCACCAGCTCTTAAGCTGTGTGTGAATTTCGTCTAAAAAAATTTTCATATTTTATTTCACAAATTTGTTTTTTTCTAATCGATACATTTATTTTAAATTTTTATGAAAATATTAAAAATTAGAATAAAAATAAAAATTATTGATCGATCCGAATGTTTGATATCCCAATCACCAGCTCTAGATTAGTGAGTGAATTGTGTTTAAAAAATTTTAATAGTTTAGTTTACAAATTTGTTTTTTCTAGTGGATAAATTTATTTTAAACTACCATGAAAATATTAAAAATTAGAATAAAATTAAAAATTATTGATCGATTTGAATGTTTGATATCCCAATCATCAGCCCTAAAACAGTGAGTGAATTGAGTGTCAAAAGGTTTTAATAGTTTATTTACAAATTTGTTTTTCCTAATGGATATATTTATTTTAAAATACTATGAAAATTTTTAAAATTGGAATAAAAATAAAAATTATTTATCGATTCGAATGTTTGATATCCCAATTACCAGCTCAAGATCGGCAAGTGAATTGGGTATCAAAAGATTTTAATAGTTTAGTTTAAAAATTTGTTAGTTAAAAAATTTGTTTAGTTTACAAATGGAACCATTTATTTTAACGTACTATGAAAATATTAAAAATTAGAATAAAAACCACAATTTTTGATCGATCCTAATGTTTGATATCCCAATTACTAGCTCTATATCAGGAAGTGAATTGTGTATTAAAAGATTTTAATAGATTAGTTAACAAATTTGTTTTTTTCGAATCGATACATTTTTTTTAAACTACTATGAAAATATTTAAAATTAGAATAAAAATAAAAATTACTAATCGATTCAAATGTTTGATATCATAATCACCAGCTCTAGATCAGTGAGTGATTTGTGTATCAAAAGATTTTAATAGTTTAGTTAAAAATTTGTTTTTTTAACTAATGGATTCATTTATTTTAAACTACTATGAAAATATTTTTCTAATGGATATATTTATTTGAAATACCATGCAAATATTTTAAATTAGAATAAAAATAAAAATTTTCGATCGATGCGAATGTTTGGTATCCCAATCACCAGCTCTTAAGCTGTGTGTGAATTTCGTCTAAAAAAATTTTCAAATTTTATTTCACAAATTTGTTTTTTTCTAATCGACACATTTATTTTAAACTTTTATGAAAATATTAAAAATTATAATAAAAATAAAAATTATTGATTGATTTGAATGTTTGATATCCCAATTACCAGCTCTATATCAGGAAGTGAATTGTGTATAAAAAGAATTTAATAGATTAGTTAACAAATTTGTTTTTTTCGAATGGATACATTTCTTTTAAACTACTATGAAAATATTTAAAATTAGAATAAAAATAAAAATTACTGATCGATTCAAATGTTTGATATCATAATCACCAGCTCTAGATCAGTGAGTGATTTGTGTATTAAAAGATTTAAATAGTTAAGTTTACAAATTTGTTTTTTTCGAATGGATACATTTATTTTAAACTACTATGAAAATATTTAAAATTAGAATAAAAATAAAAATTACTGATCGATTCAAATGTTTGATATCCCGATCACCAGCTCTAGATCAGTGAGTGAATTGTGTATCAAAAGATTTTAATAGTTTAGTTAAAAATTTGTTTTTTTCTAATTGATACATTTATTTTAAACAACTATGAAAATATTTAAAATTCGAATAAACATAAAAATTATTGATCGATTCGAATGTTTGATATCCCAATCACTAGCACTAGATCAGTGAGTGAATTGTGTATCAAAAGATTTTAATAGTTTAGTTTACAAATTTGTTTTTTCGAATGGATACATTTATTTTAAACTACTATGAAAATATTAATATTAGAATAAAAACTAAAATTATTGATCGATTCAAATGTTTAATATCCTAATTACCAGCTCTAGATTAGTGAGTGAATTTTGTATTAAAAGATTATAATAGATTAGTTTACAAATTTGTTTTTTTCGAATGGATACATTTATTTTAAACTTCTATGAAAATATTAAAAATTAGAATAAAAATAAAATATATTGATCGATTCAAATGTTTGATATCCCAATCACCAGCTCTGGATCAGTAAGTGAATTGTGTATCAAAAGATTTTGATAGTTTAGTTTACAAATTTGTTTTTTTCTAATAAATACGTTTATTTTAAACTACTATGAAAATATTTAAAATTCGAATAAAAATAAAAATAATTGATCGATTCGAATGTTTGATATCCCAATCATCAGCCCTAAAACAGTGATTGAATCGAGTGTCAAAAGATTTTAATAGTTTAGTTTACAAATTCGTTGTTTCTAATGGATAAATTTATTTTAAAATTCTATGAAAATATTAAAAATTGGAATAAAAATAAAAATTATTTATATATTCGAATGTTTGATATCCCAATCTACAGCTCAAGATCGGCGAGTGAATTTTGTATCAAAAGATTTTAATAGTTTAGTTTACAAATTTGTTTTTTTCGAATGGATACATTTATTTTAACGTACTATGAAAATATTAAAAATTAGAATAAAAACCAAAATTATTGATCGATTCAAATGTTTAATATCCCAATTACCAGCCCAAGATTAGTAAGTGAATTTTGTATCAAAAGATTTTAATAGTTTAGTTTACAAATTTGTTTTTTTCTAATTGATACATTTATTTTAAACTACTATGAAAATAATTCAAATTAGAATAAAAATAAAAATTATTGATCGATTCGAATGTTTAATATCTCAATCAAAAGCTCTAAAGCTGTGCGTGAATTTCGTCTAAAAAAATCTAATATTTTAGATTACAAGTTTGTTTTTTTCTAATCTATACATTTATTTTAAACTATTATGAAAATATTAAAAATTAAAAAATAAAAATAAAAATTATTAATCGATTCGAATGTTTGATATCCCAATCACCAGCTCTAAAACAGTGAGTGAATTGTGTATCAAAAGATTTTAATAGTTTAGTTTACAAATTTGTTTTTTGTAATGGATACATTTATTTTAAAATACTATGAAAATATTAAAAATTGGAATAAAAATAAAAATTATTGATCGATTCGAATGTTTGATATCCCAATCACCAGCTCAAGATCGGCGAGTGAATTGTGTTTCAAAAGATTTTAATAGTTTAGTTTAAAAATTTGTTAGTTTACAAATTTGTTTAGTTTACAAATGGAACCATTTATTTTAACGTACTATGAAAATATTAAAAATTAGAATAAAAACCACAATTTTTGATCGATCCTAATGTTTGATATCCCAATTACCAGCTCTATATCAGGAAGTGAATTGTGTATTAAAAGATTTTAATAGATTAGTTAACAAATTTGTTTTTTTCGAATCGATACATTTTTTTTAAACTACTATGAAAATATTTAAAATTAGAATAAAAATAAAAATTACTGATCGATTCAAATGTTTGATATCATAATCACCAGCTCTAGATCAGTGAGTGATTTGTGTATTAAAAAATTTAAATAGTTAAGTTTACAAATTTGTTTTTTTTCGAATGGATATATTTATTTTGAACTACTATGAAAATATTTAAAATTAGAATAAAAATAAAAATTACTGATCGATTCAAATGTTTGATATCCCAATCACCAGCTCTAGATCAGTGAGTGAATTGTGTATCAAAAGATTTTAATAGTTTAGTTTACAAATTTGTTTTTTCTAGTGGATAAATTTATTTTAAACTACCATGAAAATAATAAAAATTGGAATAAATATCAATATTATTGATCGGTTCGAATGTTTGATATCCCAATCTCCAGCTCTAGATCATTTAGTGAATAATGTATCAAAAGATTTTAAAAGTTTAGTTCACAAATTTGTTTTTTTCTAATCGATACATTTATTTTAACGTACTATGAAATTATTTAAAATTAGAATAAAAATAAAAATTATTGATCTATTCAAATGTTTGATATCCCAATCACTACCCCTAGATCAGTGAGTGACTTGTGTATCAAAAGATTTTAATAGTTTAGTTTACAAATTTGTTTTTTTCTAATTGATACATTTATTTTAAAGTACTATGAAAAAATTAAAATTAGAATAAAAACTAAAATTATTGATCGATTCAAATGTTTAAAACCCTAATTACCAACTCTAGATTAGTGAGGGAAATTTGTATCAAAAGATTTTAATAGTTTAGTTTACAAATTTGTTTTTTTCGAATGGATACATTTATTTTAAAGTACTATGAAAATATTAAAAATTAAAATAAAAATAAAAATTATTGATCGATTCAAATGTTTAATATCCCAATTACCAGCTCTAGATTATTGAGTGAATTGTGTATCAAAAGATTTTAATAGTTTAGTTTACATATTTGTTTTTTCTAATGGATACATTTATTTTAAACTACTATGAAAATAATAAAAATTGGAATATAAATCAATATTATTGATCGATTCGAATGTTTCCCAATTACCAGCTCTATATCAGGAAGTGAATTGTGTATTAAAAGAATTTAATAGATTAGTTAACAAATTAGTTTTTTTCGAATGGATACATTTCTTTTAAACTACTATGAAAATATTTAAAATTAGAATAAAAATAAAAATTACTGATCGATTCAAATGTTTGATATCATAATCACCAGCTCTAGATCAGTGAGTGATTTGTGTATTAAAAGATTTAAATAGTTAAGTTTACAAATTTGTTTTTTTCGAATGGATACATTTATTTTAAACTACTATGAAAATATTTAAAATTAGAATAAAAATAAAAATTACTGATCGATTCAAATGTTTGATATCCCGATCACCAGCTCTAGATCAGTGAGTGAATTGTGTATCAAAAGATTTTAATAGTTTAGTTAAAAATTTGTGTTTTTCTAATTGATACATTTATTTTAAACAACTATGAAAATATTTAAAATTCGAATAAACATAAAAAATATTGATCGATTCGAATGTTTGATATCCCAATCACTAGCACTAGATCAGTGAGTGAATTGTGTATCAAAAGATTTTAATAGTTTAGTTTACAAATTTGTTTTTTCGAATGGATACATTTATTTTAAACTTCTATGAAAATATTAATATTAGAATAAAAACTAAAATTATTGATCGATTCAAATGTTTAATATCCTAATTACCAGCTCTAGATTAGTGAGTGAATTTTGTATCAAAAGATTTTAATAGTTTAGTTTACAAATTTGTTTTTTTTCTAATGGATACATTTATTTTAAAGTACTATAAAAATATTGAAAATTAGAATAAAAACCAAAATTATTGATCGATTCAAATGTTTAATATCCCAATTTCCAGCTCTAGATTAGTGAGTGAATTGTGTATCAAAAGCTTTTAATAGTTTAGTTTACAAATTTGTTTTTTCTAATGGATACATTTATTTTAAACTACTATGAAAATATTAAAAATTAGAATAAAAACCAAAATTATTGATTGATTCTAATGTTTGATATCCCAATTACCAGCTCTATATCAGGAAGTGAATTTTGTATCAAAAGATTTGAACAGTTTAGTTTACAAATTTGTTTTTGTCTAATTGATACATTTATTTTAAACTACTATGAAAATATCTATAATTTGAATACAAATAAAAATTATTGATCGATTCGAATGTTTGATATCCCAATCACCAGCTCTAGATTAGTGAGTGAATTGTGTTTAAAAAATTTTAATAGTTTAGTTTACAAATTTGTTTTTTCTAGTGAATAAATTTATTTTAAACTACCATGAAAATATTAAAAATTAGAATAAAAATAAAAATTATTGATCGAGTTGAATGTTTGATATCCCAATCATCAGCCCTAAAACAGTGTGTGAATTGAGTGTCAAAAGGTTTTAATAGTTTAGTTTACAAATTTGTTTTTCCTAATGGATACATTTATTTTAAAATACTATGAAAATATTTAAAATTGGAATAAAAATAAAAATTATTTATCGATTCGAATGTTTGATATCCCAATCACCAGCTCAAGATCGGCAAATGAATTGGGTATCAAAAGATTTTAATAGTTTAGTTTACAAATTTGTTAGTTTACAAATTTGTTTAGTTTACAAATGGAACCATTTATTTTAACGAACTATGAAAATATTAAAAATTAGAATAAAAACCACAATTTTTGATCGATCCTAATGTTTGATATCCCGATTACCAGCTCTATATCAGGAAGTGAATTGTGTATTAAAAGATTTTAATAGATTAGTTAACAAATTTGTTTTTTTCGAATCGATACATTTTTTTTAAACTACTATGAAAATATTTAAAATTAGAATAAAAATAAAAATTACTGATCGATTCAAATGTTTGATATCATAATCACCAGCTCTAGATCAGTGAGTGATTTGTGTATTAAAAAATTTAAATAGTTAAGTTTACAAATTTGTTTTTTTTCGAATGGATACATTTATTTTGAACTACTATGAAAATATTTAAAATTAGAATAAAAATAAAAATTACTGATCGATTCAAATGTTTGATATCTCAATAAAAAGCTCTAGATCAGTGAGTGAATTGTGTATCAAAAGATTTTAATAGTTTAGTTTACAAATTTGTTTTTTCTAGTGGATAAATTTATTTTAAACTACCATGAAAATAATAAAAATTAGAATAAATATCAATATTATTGATCGGTTCGAATGTTTGATATCCCAATCTCCAGCTCTAGATCAATGAGTGAATAATGTATCAAAAGATTTTAATAGTTTAGTTCACAAATTTGTTTTTTTTCTAATGGATACATTTATTTTAAAGTACTATAAAAATATTGAAAATTAGAATAAAAACCAAAATTATTGATCGATTCAAATGTTTAATATCCCAATTACCAGCTCTAGATTAGTGAGGGAAATTTGTATCAAAAGATTTTAATAGTTTAGTTTACAAATTTGTTTTTTTCGAATGGATACATTTATTTTAAAGTACTATGAAAATATTAAAAATTAAAATAAAAATAAAAATTATTGATCGATTCAAATGTTTAATATCCCAATTACTAGCTCTAGATTATTGAGTGAATTGTGTATCAAAAGATTTTAATAGTTTAGTTTACATATTTGTTTTTTCTAATGGATACATTTATTTTAAACTACTATGAAAATAATAAAAATTGGAATATAAATCAATATTATTGATCGATTCGAATGTTTCCCAATTACCAGCTCTATATCAGGAAGTGAATTGTGTATTAAAAGAATTTAATAGATTAGTTAACAAATTTGTTTTTTTCGAATGGATACATTTCTTTTAAACTACTATGAAAATATTTAAAATTAGAATAAAAATAAAAATTACTGATCGATTCAAATGTTTGATATCATAATCACCAGCTCTAGATCAGTGAGTGATTTGTGTATTAAAAAATTTAAATAGTTAAGTTTACAAATTTGTTTTTTTCGAATGGATACATTTATTTTAAACTACTATGAAAATATTTAAAATTAGAATAAAAATAAAAATTACTGATCGATTCAAATGTTTGATATCCCGATCACCAGCTCTAGATCAGTGAGTGAATTGTGTATCAAAAGATTTTAATAGTTTAGTTAAAAATTTGTGTTTTTCTAATAGATACATTTATTTTAAACAACTATGAAAATATTTAAAAGTCGAATAAACATAAAAATTATTGATCGATTCGAATGTTTGATATCCCAATCACTAGCACTAGATCAGTGAGTGAATTGTGTTTAAAAAATTTTAATAGTTTAGTTTACAAATTTGTTTTTTCTAGTGAATAAATTTATTTTAAACTACCATGAAAATATTAAAAATTAGAATAAAAACCAAAATTATTGATCGATTCTAATGTTTGATATCCCAATTACCAGCTCTATATCAGGAAGTGAATTTTGTATCATAAGATTTGAACAGTTTAGTTTACAAATTTGTTTTTGTCTAATTGATACATTTATTTTAAACTACTATGAAAATTTTTATAATTTGAATAAAAATAAAAATTATTGATCGATTCGAATGTTTGATATCCCAATCACCAGCTCTAGATTAGTGAGTGAATTATGTTTAAAAAATTTTAATAGTTTAGTTTACAAATTTGTTTTTTCTAGTGAATAAATTTATTTTAAACTACCATGAAAATATTAAAAATTAGAATAAAAATAAAAATTATTGATCGATTTGAATGTTTGATATCCCAATCATCAGCCCTAAAACAGTGAGTGAATTGAGTGTCAAAAGGTTTTAATAGTTTAGTTTACAAATTTGTTTTTCCTAATGGATACATTTATTTTAAAATACTATGAAAATATTTAAAATTGGAATAAAAATAAAAATTATTTATCGATTCGAATGTTTGATATCCCAATCACCAGCTCAAGATCGGCAAATGAATTGGGTATCAAAAGATTTTAATAGTTTAGTTTAAAAATTTGTTAGTTTACAAATTTGTTTAGTTTACAAATGGAACCATTTATTTTAACGAACTATGAAAATATTAAAAATTAGAATAAAAACCACAATTTTTGATCGATCCTAATGTTTGATATCCCAATTACCAGCTCTATATCAGGAAGTGAATTGTGTATTAAAAGATTTTAATAGATTAGTTAACAAATTTGTTTTTTTCGAATCGATACATTTTTTTTAAACTACTATGAAAATATTTAAAATTAGAATAAAAATAAAAATTACTGATCGATTCAAATGTTTGATATCATAATCACCAGCTCTAGATCAGTGAGTGATTTGTGTATTAAAAAATTTAAATAGTTAAGTTTACAAATTTGTTTTTTTCGAATGGATACATTTACTTTGAACTACTATGAAAATATTTAAAATTAGAATAAAAATAAAAATTACTGATCGATTCAAATGTTTGATATCTCAATCAAAAGTTCTAGATCAGTGAGTGAATTGTGTATCAAAAGATTTTAATAGTTTAGTTTACAAATTTGTTTTTTCTAGTGGATAAATTTATTTTAAACTACCATGAAAATAATAAAAATTAGAATAAATATCAATATTATTGATCGGTTCGAATGTTTGATATCCCAATCTCCAGCTCTAGATCAATGAGTGAATAATGTATCAAAAGATTTTAATAGTTTAGTTCACAAATTTGTTTTTTTCTAATCGATACATTTATTTTAACGTACTATGAAATTATTTAAAATTAGAATAAAAATAAAAATTATTGATCTATTCAAATGTTTGATATCCCAATCACTACCCCTAGATCATAGAGTGACTTGTGTATCAAAAGTCTTTAATAGTTTAGTTTACAAATTTGTTTTTTTCTAATTGATACATTTATTTTAAAGTACTATGAAAAAATTAAAATTAGAATAAAAACTAAAATTATTGATCGATTCAAATGTATAAAACCCTAATTACCAACTCTAGATTAGTGAGTGAATTTTGTATCAAAAGATTTTAATAGTTTAGTTTACAAATTTGTTTTTTTTTTCGAATGGATACATTTATTTTAAAGTATTATGAAAATATTGAAAATTAGAATAATAACAAAAATTATTGATCGATTCAAATGTTTAATATCCCAATTACCAGCTCTAGATTAGTGAGTGAATTGTGTATCAAAAGCTTTTAATAGTTTAGTTTACAAATTTGTTTTTTCTAATGGATACATTTATTTTAAGATTTTATGAAAATATTAAAAATTAGAATAAAAATTAAAATTATTGATCGATTTGTATGTTTGATATCCCAATCATCAACCCTAAAACAGTGAGTGTATTGAGTCACAAAAGATTTTAATAGTTAAGTTCACAAATTTGTTTTTTCTAATAGATGCATTTATTTTAAAATACTAAAATATTAAAAGTTAGAATAATAATAAAAATTATTGATCGATTCAAATATTTGATATCCCAATCACCAGCTCTGGATCAGTGAGAGAATTGTGTATCATAAGATTTTAATAGTTTAGTTTACAAATTTGTTTTTTTCTAATTCATACATTTATTTTAAACTACTATGAAAATATTTAAAATTCGAATAAAAATAAAAATTATTGATCGATTCGAATGTTTGATATCCCAATCATCAGCCCTAAAGCAGTGTGTGAATTGTGTATCAAAAGATTTTAATAGTTTAGTTTACAAATTTGTTTTTTCTAATGGATAAATTTATTTTAAAATACTATGAAAATATTAATAATTATAATAAAAATAAAAATTATTTATCGATTCGAATGTTTGATATCCCAATCTACAGCTCAAGATCGGCGAGTGAATTGTGTATCAAAAGATTTTAATAGTTTAGTTTACAAATTTGTTTTTTTCGAATGGATACATTTATTTTAACGTACTATGAAAATATTAAAAGTTAGAATAAAAACCAAAATTTATGATCGATTCAAATGTTTAATATCCCAATTACCAGCTCAAGATTAGTGAGTGAATTTTATATCAAAAGATTTTAATAGTTTAGTTTACAAATTTTTTTTTTTCGAATGGATACATTTATTTTAAAATACTATGAAAATATTAAAAATTAGAATAAAAATAAAAATTATTGATCGATTCAAATGTTTAATATCCCAATTACCAGCTCTAGATTATTGAGTGAATTGTGTATCAAAAGATTTTAATAGTTTAGTTTACATATTTGTTTTTTCTAATGGATACATTTATTTTAAACTACTATGAAAATAATAAAAATTGGAATATAAATCAATATTATTGATCGATTCGAATGTTTGATTTTCCAGTCACTAGCTCTAGATCAGTGAGTGAATTGTGTATCAAATGATTTTAATAGTTTAGTTTACAAATTTGTTTTTTTCTAATTGATACATTTATTTTAAAGTACTATGAAAATATTTAAAATTCAAATAAAAATAAAAATTATTGATCGATTCGAACGTTTGATATCCCAATCACTAGCTCTAGATCAGTGAGTGAATTGTGTATCAAAAGATTTTAATATTTTAGTTTACAAATTTGGTTTTTCCTAATGGATACATTTATTTTAAACTACTATAAAAATATTTAAAATTAGAAAAAAAATAAAAATTATTGATCGATACAAATGTTTGATATCCTAATTCCTTGCCCTAGATTAGTGAGTGAATTGTGTATCAAAAGATTATATTAGTTTAGTTTACATATTTGTTTTTTTCTAATGTATACATTTATTTTAAACTACTATGAAAATATTATAGCTGAATAAAAATAAATTTATTGATCGATTCGAATGTTTAATATCTCAATCAAAAGCTCCAAAGCTGTGTGTGAATTTCGTTTAAAAAAAATTTGATATTTTAGATTACAAATTTGTTTTTTTCTAATCGATACATTTATTTTAAACTACTATTAAAATATTTAAACTTAGAATAAAAATAAAAATTATTGATTGATTCGAATGTTTGATATCTCAATCACCAGCTCTAGATCAGTGAGTGAACTATGTATCAAAAGATTTTAATATTTTAGTATACAAATTTGTTTTTTCTAATTGATACATTTATTTTAAACAACTATGAAAATATTAAAAATTAGAATAAATATAAAAATTAATGATCGATTTGAATGATTGATATCCTAATCACCAGGTCTAGATCAGTGAGTGAATTGTGTATCAAAAGATTTTAATATTTTAGTTTACAATTTTGTTTTTTCTAATGGAAACATTTATTTTAAACTACTATGAAAATATTTAAAATTAGAATAAATATAAAAATTAATGATCGATGGGAATATTTGATATCCCAATCACCAGCTCTAGATCAGTTTGTGAATAGGGTATCAAAAGATTTTAATTGTTTAGTTTACAAATTAGTTTTTTTCTAATATAAACATTTATTTTAAACTACTATGAAAATATTAAAAATTGTAATAAAAATAAAAATTTTTGATCGTTTCGAATGTTTGATATCCCAATCACCAGGTCTAGATAAGTCAGTGAATTGTTTATCAAAAGATTTTAATATTTAAGTTTACAAATTTGTTTTTTCTTAATCGATGCATTTATTTTAAACTACTATAAAAATATTATAAATTAGAACAAAAACCAAAATGATTGATCGATTCTAATGTTTGATATCCCAATTACCAGCTCCATATCAGGGAGTGAATTGTGTCTTAGAAGATTTTAATAGTTTAGTTTACAAATTTGTTTTTTTCGAATGGATACATTTATTTTAAACTACTATGAAAATATTACCAATTAGAATAAAAATGAAAATTACTGATCGATTCAAATGTTTGATATCCCAATCACCAGCTCTAGATCAGTGAGTGAATTATGTATCAAAAGCTTTTAATAGTTTAGTTTACAAATTTGTTTTTTTTCTAATTGATACATTTATTTTAATCACCTATGAAAATATTTAAAATTCGAATAAAAATAAAAATTATTGATCGATTCGAATGTTTGATACCCCAATTACCAGCTCTAGATCAGTGAGTGAATTGTGTATTAAAATATTATAACCGTTTTGTTTACAAATTTGTTTTTTCTAATGGATAAATTTATTTTAAACTACAATGAAAATATTAAAATTTAGAATAAAAATAAAAATTATTGATCGATTTGAGTATTTGATATCCCAATCACCAGCTTTAGATCAGTGAGTGAATTGCGTATTAAAAGATTTTAATAGTTTAATTTACAAATTTGTTTTTTTCTAATCGTTACATTTATTTTAAACTACTATGAACATATTAAAAATTAGAGTAAAAATAAAAATTATTGATCGATTTGAACGTTTGATATCCCAATCACCAGCTCTAGATCAGTGAGTGAATTGTGTATCAAAAGATTTGAATACTTTAGTTTACAAATTTGTTTTTTTCTAATGGATACATTTATTTTATACTACTATGAAAATATTAAAAATTAGAAAAAAAAATTAAAATTATTGATCAATTCGAATGTTTGATATCCCAATCACCAGCTATAGATCAATGAGTGAATTGCTTATCAAAGATTTAAATAGTTTAGTTAACAAACTTGTTTTTTCCTAATCGATACATTTATTTTAAACTACTATGAAAATATTTAAAATTGGAATGAAAATAAAAATTATTGATCGATACAAATGTTTGGTAACCTAATCACTAGCTCTAGATTAGTGAGTGAATTGTGTATCAAAAGATTTAAATAGTTAAGTTTACATAATTGTTTTTTTCTAAAGTATACATTTATTTTAAACTACTACGAAAATATTAAAGTAGAATAAAAATAAATTTATTGATCGATTCGAATGTTTAATATCTCAATCAAAAGCTCTAAAGCTGTGTGTGAATTTCGTCTAAAAAAAATTTAATATTTTAGATTACAAATTTGTTTTTTTCTAATCGATACATTTATTTTAAAATATTATGAAAATATTGAAAATTAGAATAAAAACAAAAATTATTGATTGATTTGAATGTTTGATATCTCAATCACCAGCTCTAGATCAGTGAGTGAATTGTGTATCAAAATATTTAAATAGTTTAGTTTACAAATTTGTTTTTTATTCTAATGGATACATTTATTTTAAACTTCTATGAAAATATTAAAAATTAGAATAAAAATCAAAATTATTGATCGATTCGAATGTTTGATATCCCAATCACCAGCTCTAGATCAGTGAGTGAATTGTGTGTCAAAAAAATTTTATAGTTTTGTTTACAAATTTGTTTTTTTCTAATGGATACATTTATTTTAAACTACTAAAAAATATTTAAAATTAGAATAAATATAAAAATTATTGATTGTTTCGAATGTTTGATATCTTAATCACCAGGTCTAGATCAGTCAGTGAATTGTGTATCAAAAGATATTAATATTTAAGTTTACAAACTGATTTTTTCCTAATGGATACATTTATTTTAAACTACTATGAACATATTAAAAATTAGAATAAAAATAAAAATTATTGATCGTTTCGAATGTCTGACATTTTAATCACCAGCTGTTACTAAGAAAGTGAATTTTGTACCAAAAGTTTTTAATGGTTTAATTTACAAATTTGTGTTTTTCTAATGGATACATGTATTTTAAACTACTATGAAAATATTAAAAATTAAAATAAAAATCAAAATCTTTGATCGATTCGAATGTTTGATATTTTAATCACCAGATCTAGATTAATCAGTGAATTGTGTATCAAAAGATTTTAATATTTTAGTTTACAAACTTGTTTTTTCCTAATGGATACATTTATTCTAAACTAGAATGAACATGTAAAAAAGTTGAATAAAAATTAAAATTATTGATCGATTCAAATGTTTGATATTTCAATCACCAGCTGGAGATAAGTAAGTGAATTGTGTACCAAAAGTTTGTTGTGTTACAAATTTGTTTTTTTCTTATTGATACATTTATTTAAAACAATATGAAAATACTTAAAATTAGAACAAAAATAAAAATTATTGATCGATTCGAATGTTTGATATCCCAATCACTAGCTCTAGATCAGTAAGTGAATTATTTTTCAAAAGATTTTAATAGTTTAGTTTACAAATTGGTTTGTTTCTAATGGATATATTTGTTTTAAACTACTATGAAAATATTAAAAATTAGAATAAAAATAAAAATTATTGATCGAATTGAATGTTTGACATTCCAATCACCAACTGTAGATAAGTAAGTGAATTGAGTACCAAAAGATTTTAATGGTTTAGTTTACAAATTTGTTTTTTTCTAATGGATACATTTATTTTAAACTACAATGCAAATATTAGAAATTAAAATAAAAATTAAAATTTCTGATCGATTCGAATGTTTGATATCTCAATCACCAGGTCTAGATCAGTGAGTGAATTGTGTATCTAAAGATTTTAATATTTTAGTATACAAACTTGTTTTTTTCTAATGGATACGTTTATTTTAAACTACTATGAACATATAAAAAAGTTGAATAAAAAACAAAATTATTGATCGATTCAAATGTTTGATATTTCAATCACCAGCTGGAGATAAGTAAGTGAATTGTGTACCAAAAGATTTTAATAGTTTAGTTTACAAATTTGTTTTTTTCTAATATATACATTTATTTTAAACTACTATGAAAATATTATAGTTGAATAAAAATAAAAATTATTTATCGATTCGAATGTTCAATATCTCAATCAAAAGCTTTAAAGCTGTTTGTGAATTTCGTCTAAAAAAATTTTAATATTTTAGATCACAAATTTGTTTTTTTCTAATCGATACATTTATTTTAAACTATTATGAAAATATTAAAAATTATAAAAAAAAATAAAAATTATTGATCGAATCGAATGTTTGACATTCCAATCACCAGCTGTAGATAAGTAAGTGAATTGTGTACCAAAAGATTTTAATGGTTTAGTTTACAAATTTGTTTTTTTCTAATGGATACATTTATTTTAAACTACTATGAAAATATTAAAAATTGGAATAAAAATAAAAATTATTGATCAATTCGAATGCTTTATATCTCAATCACCAGGTCTAGATCAGTGAGTGAATTGTGTATCAAAAGATTTTAATATTGCTACGTTCTTGCCTTTTCACTTAAGGTTCATATTTCTGGATTGTGAATAACTACCCGAATAACATTGTTCACTACCAAATTTCACAAAAACTGCTTAAGTTCCACTTTAGACACTGTTCACGTTCACAGACAATAATTGTCTCAATAAAACACAATTATTCACAACTTAGTTCTTTTACCAATTCTTGATTTTACAACAAAAATCATTTAACTAAAATCACTTACTATCATTTTCTATCACTTTTTATTTTAACCGCTTGTTATCGCTTTCGTAGTTCAAGTAGAATGTTTGATATCTCAATCACCAGCTCTGGATCAGTGAGTGAATTGTGTATCAAAAGATTTTAACAGTTTAGTTTACAAATTTGTTTTTTCTAGTGGATAAATTTATTTTAAACTACTATGAACATATTAAAAAGTTGAATAAATATCAAAATTATTGATGGATTCAAATGTTTGATATTTCAGTCACCAGCTGTAGATAAGTGATTGAATTGTGTATCAAAAGATTTTAATCGTCTAGTTTACAAATTTGTTTTTTCTAGTGGATAAATTTATTTTAAACTACCATGAAAATATTAAAAATTAGAATAAAAATAAAAATTATTGATCGATTTGAATGTTTGATATCCCAATCACCAGCTCTAAAACAGTGAGTGAATTGTGTATCAAAAGATTTTAATATTTTAGTTTTCAAATTTGGTTTGTCCTAATTGATACATTTATTTTAAACTACTATGAAAATATTTAAAATTAGAATAAAAATAAAAATTATTGGTCGATACAAATGTTTGATATCCCAATTACAAGCTCTAGATCAATGAGTGATCAAAAGATTTGAATAGTTTAGTTTACAAATTTGTTTTTTTCTAATTAATACATTTATTTTAAACTACTATGAAAATATTACAAATTAGAATAGAAATAAAAATTACTGATCGATTTGAATGTTTGATATCCCAATCACCAGCTCTAGATCAGTGAGTGAATTGTGTATCAAAATATTTTAATAGTATAGTTTACAAATTTGTTTTTTTTTAATGGATACATTTATTTAAAACTACTATGAAAATATTTAAAATTCGAAAAAAATTAAAAATTATTGATTGATTTGAATAATTGATATCCCGTTCACCAACTCTAGGTCAGCGAGTGAATTGCGCATCAAAGGATTTTAATATTTTAGTTTTCAAATTGGTTTTTTCTTAATCGATACATTTATTTTAAACTACTATGAAAACATTAAAAATTAGAACAAAAACCAAAATTATTGATCGATTCGAATGTTTGACATTCCAATCACCAACTCTAAATCAGTGAGTGAATTGTGTACCAAAAGATTTTAATAGTTTAGTTTACAAATTTTTTTTTCCTAATCATTTCATTTATTTAAAACTACTATGAAAATATTAAAAATTAGAATAAAAATAAAAATTATCGATCGATTCGAAAGTTTGATATCCAAATCACCAGCTCTAGATCAGAGAGTGAATTGTTTATTAAAAGATTTTAATAGTTTAGTTTACAAATTTGTTTTTTTTCTCCATTGATTTTAACGTACTATGAAAGTATTAAAAATTAGAATAAATATAAAAATTAATGATCGATTCGAATGTTTGATATCCCAATCACCAGCTCTAGATCAGTGAGTGAATCGTGTATCAAAAGATTTTAATAGTTTAGTTTACAAATTTGTTTTTTTCTAATCGATACATTTATTTTAAACTACTATGAAAATATTGAAAATTAGAATAAAAATAAAAATTATTAATCTAGTTCAAAGTTTAATATCCCAATCATCAGCTCTAGATCAGTGAGTGAATTGTGTATTAAAAGATTTTAATATTTTGGTTTACAAATTTAATTTTTCCTAATTGATACATTTATAGTTAACTGCTATCAAAATATTAAAAATTGGAATAAATATAAAAATTATTGATCGATTCGAATGTTTGATATCCCAATCACCAGCTCTAGATCAGTGAGTGAATTGTTTATCAAAAGATTTGAATAGTTTAGTTTACAAATTTGTTTTTTTCTAAGGAAACATTTATTTTGAACTACTATGAAAATATTGAAAATTGGAATAAAAATAAAAATTATTGATCTATTTTAGTTTACAAATTTAATTTTTCCTAATCGATACATTTATTTTAAACTGCTATGAAATATTAAAAATTAGAATAAATATAAAAATTAATGATCGATTCGAATGTTTGATATCCCAATCACCAGCTCTAGACCAGTGAGTGAATCGTGTATCAAAAGATTTTAATATTTTAGTTTACAAATTTTTTTTTCCTTATCGATACATTTATTTTAAACTACTATGAAAATATTAAAAATTAGATTAAAAATAAAAATTATTGATCTATTCGAATGTTTGATATCCCATTCACCAGCTCTAGATCACAGAGTGAATTGTGTATCAAAAGATTTTAAAATTTTAGTTTACAAACTTGTTTTTTCGTAATCGAAACATTTATTTAAAACTACTATGAAAATATTAATAATTGGAATAAAAATAAAAATTATTGATCTATCCAAAAGTTTGATATCCCAATCACCAGCACTTAATCAATGAGTGAAATTTGTATCAAAAGATTTTAATAGTTTAGTTTACAAATTTGTTTTTTCCAATGGATACATTTATTTTAAACTACTATGAAAATATTGAAAATTAGAATAAAAATAAAAATTATTGATCGATTCAAATGTGTGGTAACTCAATCAACAGCTCTTGATCAGTGAGTGAATTTCGTATCAAAACATATTAATAGTTTAGTTTAAAAATTTGTTTTTTTCTAATATAAACATTTATTTTAAACTACTATGAAAATATTATAAATTAGAATAAAAATAAAAGTTATTGATGGATTCAAATGTTTGGTAACTCTATCACCAGCTCTTGATCAGTGAGTGAATTTTTTATCAAAAGATTTTAATATTTTAGTTTACAAATTTGTTTTTTTCTAAAGGATACAATTATTTTAAACTACTATGAAATATTAAAAATTTAAATAAAAACAAAATTATTGATTGATTCGAATGTTTGATATCCTAATCACTAAGTCTAGATCAGTCAGTGAATTGTGTATCAAAAGATTTTAATATTTTAGTTTACAAACTTGGTTTTTCCTAATGGATACATTTATTTTAAAATACTATTTACATATTAAAAAGTTGAATAAAAATCAAAATTAGTGATCGATTCAAATGTTTGATATTTCATTCACAAGCTGTAGATAAGTAAGTGAATTGTGTATCAAAAGATTTTAATAGATTAGTTTACAATTTTTTTTTTCTAATTGATACATTTATTTTAAACTACTATGAAAATATTTAAAATTTGAATAAAAATAAAAATTATTGATCGATTCGAATGTTTGATATCCCAAACACCAGATCTAGATCAGTGAGTGAATTGTGTATCAAAGTATTTTAATATTTTAGTTTACAAATTTGTTTTTTCCTAATGGATACATTTATTTTAAACTTTTATGAAAATATTAAAAATTATAATAAAAATAAAAATTATTGATTGATTCGAATGTTTGATATCTCAATCACCAGCTCTAGATCAGTGAGTGAATTGTGTATCAAAATATTTAAAAAGTTTAGTTTACAAATTTGTTTTTTCTAATCGATACATTTATTTTAAACTACTATGAAAATAATTTAAATTAGAATAAAAATAAAAATTATTGATCGATTCGAATGTTTGATATCCCAATCACCAGCTCTAGATCAGTAAGTGAATTGTGTATCAAAAGATTTTAATAGTTTAGTTTACAAATTTGTTTTTTTTCCAATGGATTCATTTATTTTAAACTACTATGAAAATATGAAAAATTAGAATAAAAATAAAAATTATTGATCGATTCGAATGTTTGATATTCCAATCACCAGGTCTAGATCAGTCAGTGAATTCTGTTTCAAAAGATTTTAATATTAAAGTTTGAAAACTTGTTTTTCCCTAATGGATACATTTATTTTAAACTACTATGAAAATATAAAAAAGTTAAATAAAAATCAAAGTAAGCGATCCATTTGAATGTTTGATATTTCAATCGCCAGCTGTAGATAAGTGGGTGAATTGTGTATCAAAAGATTTTAAAAGTTTAGTTTACAAATTGGTTTTTTCTAGTGGATAAATTGGAAAATATTTGGAAAATATTTAAAATTCGAAAAAAATAAAAATTATTGATCGATTCGCATGTTTGATATTCCAGTTACCAGCTCTAGATCAGTGAGTGAATTGTGTTTCAAAAGATTTTAATATTTTAGTTTACTAATTTGTTTTTTCCTAATGGATATATTTATTTTAAACTACTAAGAAAATATTAAAAATTAGAATAAATATAAAAATTATTGATCGATTCAAATGTTTGATACTTTAATCACTAGCTCAAGATCAGCGAGTGAATTGTTTATCAAAAGGTTTTAATATTTTAGTTATAAATTTGTTTTTTCCTAATGGATACATATATTTTAAACTCCTATGAAAATATTATAGTTGAATAAAAATAAAAATTATTGAACGATTCGAATGTTTAATATCTCAATCAAAAGCTTTAAAGCTGAGTGTGAATTGTGTATCAAAAGATTTTACTATTTTAGATTACAAGTTTGTTTTTTTCTAATCTATACATTTATTTTAAACTATTATGAAAATATTAAAAATTAAAAAATAAAAATAAAAATTATTAATCGATTCGAATGTTTGATATCCCAATCACCAGCTCTAAAACAGTGAGTGAATTGTGTATCAAAATATTTTAATAGTTTAGTTTACAAATTTGTTTTTTCTAATGGATACATTTATTTTAAAATACTATGAAAATATTAAAAATTGGAATAAAAATAAAAATTATTGATCGATTCGAATGTTTGATATCCCAATCACCAGCTCAAGATCGGCGAGTGAATTGTGTTTCAAAAGATTTTAATAGTTTAGTTTACAAATTTGTTTTTTTCGAATCAATACATTTATTTTAACGTACTATGAAAATATTAAAAATTAAAATAAAAACCAAAATTATTGATCGATTCTAATGTTTTATATCCCAATTACCAGCTCTATATCAAGGAGTAAATTGTGTATTAAAAGTATTTAATAGTTAAGTTAACAAATTTGTTTTTTTCTATTCGATACATTTATTTTAACGTACTATGAAAATATTTCAAATCAGAATAAAAATAAAAATTACTGATCGATTCAAATGAATGATATCCCAGTCACCAGCTCTAGATCAGTCAGTGAATTATGTATCAAAAGATTTTAAAAGTTTAGTTTATAAATTTGTTTTTTTCTAATTGATACATTTATTTTAAACTACTATGATAATATTTAAAATTCGAATAAAAATAAAAATTTACTGATCGATTCAAATGATTGATATCCCAATCACCAGCTCTAAAACAGTGAGTGAATTGTGTATCAAAAGATTTTAATAGTTTAGTTTATAAATTTGTTTTTTTCTAATTGATACATTTATTTTAAAGTACTATGAAAATATTGAAAATTAGATTAAAAATCACAATTATTGATCGATTCAAATGTTTAATATCCCAATTACCAGCTCTAGATTAGTGAGTGAATTGTTTATCAAAAGCTTTTAATAGTTTAGTTTACAAATTTGTTTTTTCTAATGGATACATTTATTTTATACTACTATGAAAATATTAAAAATTAGAATAAAAACCAAAACTATTGATCGATTTAAATGTTTGATATCCCAATCACTACCTCTAGATCAGTGAGTGACTTGTGTATCAAAAGATTTTAATAGTTTAGTTTACAAATTTGTTTTTTCTAATTGATACATTTATTTTAAACTATTATGAAAATATTAAAAATTAGAATAAAAATAAAAATTATTGATTGATTTGATTTTTTGATATGTCAATCACCAGCTCTACATCAGCGAGTGAATTGTGTTTCAAAATATTTTAATAGTTTAGTATACAAATTTGTTTTTTTCTAATGGATAAATTTATTTTAAACTACTATGAAAATATGAAAAATTAGAATAAAAATCAAAATTATTGATCGATTCGAATGTTTGATATCCCAATCACCAGCTCTAGATCAGTGAGTGAATTGTGTATCAAAAGATTTTAATAGTTTAGTTTACAAATTTGTTTTTTTATCTAATGGATTCATTTATTTTAAACTACTATGAAAATATTTTTCTAATGGATACATTTATTTGAACTACCATGCAAATATTTTAAATTAGAATAAAAATAAAAATTTTCGATCGATGCGAATGTTTGGTATCCCAATCACCAGCTCTTAAGCTGTGTGTGAATTTCGTCTAAAAAAATTTCCATATTTTATTTCACAAATTTGTTTTTTTCTAATCGATACATTTATTTTAAACTTTTATGAAAATATTAAAAATTAGAATAAAAATAAAAATTATTGATCCATCCGAATGTTTGATATCCCAATCACCAGCTCTAGATTAGTGAGTGAATTGTGTTTAAAAAATTTTAATAGTTTAGTTTACAAATTTGTTTTTTCTAGTGGATAAATTTATTTTAAACTTCCATGAAAATATTAAAAATTAGAATAAAATTAAAAATTATTGATCGATTTGAATGTTTGATATCCCAATCATCAGCCCTAAAACAGTGAGTGAATTGAGTGTCAAAAGGTTTTAATAGTTTAGTTTACAAATTTGTTTTTCCTAATGGATACATTTATTTTAAAATACTATGAAAATATTTAAAATTGGAATAAAAATAAAAATTATTTATCAATTCGAATGTTTGATATCCCAATCACAAGCTCAAGATCGGCAAATGAATTGGGTATCAAAAGATTTTAGTAGTTTAGTTTAAAAATTTGTTAGTTTACAAATTTGTTTAGTTTACAAATGGAACCATTTATTTTAACGTACTATGAAAATATTAAAAATTAGAATAAAAACCACAATTTTTGATCGATCCTAATGTTTGATATCCCAATTACCAGCTGAGCATATCAGGAAGTGAATTGTGTATTAAAAGATTTTAATAGATTAGTTAACAAATTTGTTTTTTTCGAATCGATACATTTTTTTTAAACTACTATGAAAATATTTAAAATTAGAATAAAAATAAAAATTACTGATCGATTCAAATGTTTGATATCATAATCACCAGCTCTAGATCAGTGAGTGATTTGTGTATCAAAAGATTTTAATAGTTTAGTTAAAAATTTGTTTTTTTAACTAATGGATTCATTTATTTTAAACTACTATGAAAATATTTTTCTAATGGATACATTTATTTGAACTACCATGCAAATATTTTAAATTAGAATAAAATTAAAAATTTTCGATCGATGCGAATGTTTGGTATCCCAATCACCAGCTCTTAAGCTGTGTGTGACTTTCGTCTAAAAAAATTTTCAAATTTTATTTCACAAATTTGTTTTTTTCTAATCGATACATTTATTTTAAACTTTTATGATAATATTAAAAAATAGAATAAAAATAAAAATTATTGATTGATTTGAATGTTTGATATCCCAATTACCAGCTCTATATCAGGAAGTGAATTGTGTATTAAAAGATTTTAATAGATTAGTTAACAAATTTGTTTTTTTCGAATGGATACATTTTTTTTAAACTACTATGAAAATATTTAAAATTAGAATAAAAATAAAAATTACTGATCGATTCAAATGTTTGATATCATAATCACCAGCTCTAGATCAGTGAGTGATTTGTGTATTAAAAGATTTAAATAGTTAAGTTTACAAATTTGTTTTTTTCGAATGGATACATTTATTTTAAACTACTATGAAAATATTTACAATTAGAATAAAAATAATAATTACTGATCGATTCAAATGTTTGATATCCCGATCACCAGCTCTAGATCAGTGAGTGAATTGTGTATCAAAAGATTTTAATAGTTTAGTTAAAAATTTGTTTTTTTCTAATTGATACATTTATTTTAAACTACTATGAAAATATTTAAAATTCGAATAAACATTAAAATTATTGATCGATTCGAATGTTTGATATCCCAATCACTAGCACTAGATCAGTGAGTGAATTGTGTATCAAAAGATTTTAATAGTTTAGTTTACAAATTTGTTTTTTCGAATGGATACATTTATTTTAAACTACTATGAAAATATTAATATTAGAATAAAAACTAAAATTATTGATCGATTCAAATGTTTAATATCCTAATTACAAGCTCTAGATTAGTGAGTGAATTTTGTATCAAAATATTTTAATAGTTTAGTTTACAAATTTGTTTTTTTTCTAATGGATACATTTATTTTAAAGTTCTATGAAAATATTGAAAATTAGAATAAAAACCAAAATTATTGATCGATTCAAATGTTTAATATCCCAATTACCAGCTCTAGATTAATGAGTGAATTCTGTATCAAAAGATTTTGATAGTTTAGTTTACAAATTTGTTTTTTCTATGGATACAATTTTTTTAAACTACTATGAAAATATTAAAAATTAGAATAAAAACCAAAATTATTGATTAATTCTAATGTTTGATATCCCAATTACCAGCTCTATATCAGGAAGTGAATTGTGTATTAAAAGATTTTAATAGATTAGTTTACAAATTTGTATTTTTCGAATGGATACATTTATTTTAAACTACTATGAAAATATTAAAAATTAGAATAAAAATAAAAATTATTGATCGATTCAAATGTTTGATATCCCAATCACCAGCTCTGGATCAGTAAGTGAATTGTGTATCAAAAGATTTTGATAGTTTAGTTTACAAATTTGTTTTTTTCTAATAAAAACGTTTATTTTAAACTACTATGAAAATATTTAAAATTCGAATAAAAATAAAAATAATTGATCGATTCGAATGTTTGATATCCCAATCATCAGCCCTAAAACAGTGATTGAATCGAGTGTCAAAAGATTTTAATAGTTTAGTTTACAAATTTGTTTTTTCTAATGGATAAATTTATTTTAAAATTCTATGAAAATATTAAAAATTGGAATAAAAATAAAAATTATTTATCTATTCGAATGTTTGATATCCCAATCTACAGCTCAAGATCGGCGAGTGAATTGTGTATGAAAAGATTTTAATAGTTTAGTTTACAAATTTGTTTTTTTCGAATGGATACATTTATTTTAACGTACTATGAAAATATTAAAAATTAGAATAAAAACCAAAATTATTGATCGATTCAAATGTTTAATATCCCAATTACCAGCCCAAGATTAGTAAATGAATTTTGTATCAAAAGATTTTAATAGTTTAGTTTACAAATTTGTTTTTTTCTAATTGATACATTTATTTTAAACTACTATGAAAATAATTAAAATTAGAATAAAAATAAAAATTATTGATCGATTCGAATGTTTGATATCCCAATCACCAGCTCTAGATCAGTGAGTGAATTGTTTATCAAAAGGTTTTAATATTTTAGTTTACTTATTTGTTTTTTCCTAATGGATACATTTATATTAATCTCCTATGAAAATATTATAGTTGAATCAAAATAAAAATTATTGATCGATTCGAATGTTTAATATCTCAATCAAAAGCTCTAAAGCTGTGCGTGAATTTCGTCTAAAAAAAATCTAATATTTTAGATTACAAGTTGGTTTTTTTCTAATTTATACATTTATTTTAAACTATTATGAAAATATTAAAAATTAAAAAATAAAAATAAAAATTATTAATCGATTCGAATGTTTGATATCCCAATTACCAGCTCTAAAACAGTGAGTGAATTGTGTATCAAAAGATTTTAATAGTTTAGTTTACAAATTTGTTTTTTCTAATGGATACATTTATTTTAAAATACTATGAAAATATTAAAAATTGGAATAAAAATAAAAATTATTGATCGATTCGAATGTTTGATATCCCAATCACCAGCTCAAGATCGGCGAGTGAATTGTGTTTCAAAAGATTTTAATAGTTTAGTTTACAAATTTGTTTTTTTCGAATCAATACATTTATTTTAACGTACTATGAAAATATTAAAAATTAGAATAAAAACCAAAATTATTGATCGATTCTAATGTTTGATATCCCAATTACCAGCTCTATATCAGGGAGTAAATTGTGTATTAAAAGTATTTAATAGTTAAGTTTACAAATTTGTTTTTTTCGAATGGATACATTTATTTTAAACTACTATAAAAATATTTAAAATTAGAATAAAAATAAAAATTACTGATCGATTCAAATGATTGATATCCCAATCACCAGCTCTAGATCAGAGAGTGAATTATGTATCAAAAGATTTTAATAGTTTAGTTTATAAATTTGTTTTTTTCTAATTGATACATTTATTTTAAAGTACTATGAAAATATTGAAAATTAGATTAAAAATCAAAATTATTGATCGATTCAAATGTTTAATATCCCAATTACCAGCTCTAGATTAGTGAGTGAATTGTTTATCAAAAGCTTTTAATAGTTTAGTTTACAAATTTGTTTTTTCTAATGGATACATTTATTTTAAACTACTATGAAAATAATAAAAATTGGAATAAATATCAATATTATTGATCGATTCAAATGTTTGATATCCCAATCACCAGCTCTAGATCAGTAAGTGAATAATGTATCAAAAGATTTTAATAGTTCAGTTCACAAATTTGTTTTTTTCTATTCGATACATTTATTTTAACGTCCTATGAAAATATTAAAAATTTAGATAAAAACCTAAATTATTGATCGATTTAAATGTTTGATATCCCAATCACTACCTCTAGATCAGTGAGTGACTTGTGTATCAAAAGATTTTAATAGTTTAGTTTACAAATTTGTTTTTTCTAATTGATACATTTATTTTAAACTATTATGAAAATATTAAAAATTAGAATAAAAATAAAAATTATTGATCGATTCGAATGTTTGATATCCCAATCACCAGCTCAAGATTAGTGAGTGAATTTTATATCAATAAATTTTAATAGTTTAGTTTACAAATTTGTTTTTTTCGAATGGATACATTTATTTTAAAGTACTATGAAAATATTAAAAATAAGAATAAAAATAAAAATTATTGATCGATTCAAATGTTTAATATCCCAATTAACAACTCTAGATTATTGAGTGAATTGTGTTTCAAAAGATTTTAATAGTTTAGTTTACATATTTGTTTTTTCTAATGGATACATTTATTTTAAACTACTATTAAAATAATAAAAATTGGAATATAAATCAATATTATTGATCGATTCGAATGCTTGATATCCCAATCACCAGCTCTAGATCAGAGAGTGAATAATGTATCAAAAGATTTTAAAAGTTTAGTTCACAAATTTGTTTTTTCTTAATCGATACATTTATTTTAAACTACTATAAAAATATTAAAAATTAGAATACAAACCAAAATTATTGATCGATTCAAATGTTTGATATCCCAATCACTACCTCTAGATCAGTGAGTGACTTGTGTATCAAATGATTTTAATAGTTTAGTTTACAAATTTGTTTTTTTCTAATTGATACATTTATTTTAAACTACTATGAAAATATTTAAAATTCAAATAAAAATAAAAATTATTGATCGATTCGAACGTTTGATATCCCAATCACTAGCTCTAGATCAGTGAGTGAATTGTGTATCAAAAGATTTTAATATTTTAGTTTACAAATTTGGTTTTTCCTAATGGATACATTTATTTTAAACTACTATAAAAATATTTAAAATTAGAAAAAAAATAAAAATTATTGATCGATACAAATGTTTGATATCCTAATCACTTGCCCTAGATTAGTGAGTGAATTGTGTATCAAAAGATTATATTAGTTTAGTTTACATATTTGTTTTTTTCTAATGTATACATTTATTTTAAACTACTATAAAAATATTATAGCTGAATAAAAATAAATTTATTGATCGATTCGAATGTTTAATATCTCAATCAAAAGCTCCAAAGCTGTGTGTGAATTTCGTTTAAAAAAAATTTGATATTTTAGATTACAAATTTGTTTTTTTCTAATCGATACATTTATTTTAAACTACTATTAAAATATTTAAACTTAGAATGAAAATAAAAATTATTGATTGATTTGAATGTTTGATATCTCAATCACCAGCTCTAGATCAGTGAGTGAACTATGTATCAAAAGATTTTAATATTTTAGTATACAAATTTGTTTTTTCTAATTGATACATTGATATTAAACAACTATGAACATATTAAAAATTAGAATAAATATAAAAATTAATGATCGATTTGAATGATTGATATCCTAATCACCAGGTCTAGATCAGTGAGTGAATTGTGTATCAAAAGATTTTAATATTTTAGTTTACAATTTTGTTTTTTCTAATGGAAACATTTATTTTAAACTACTATGAAAATATTTAAAATTAGAATAAATATAAAAATTAATGATCTATTCGAATGTTTGATATCCCAATCACCAGCTCTAGATCAGTGAGTGAATTGTGTGTCAAAAAAATTTTATAGTTTTGTTTACAAATTTGTTTTTTTCTAATGGATACATTTATTTTAAACTACTAAAAAATATTTAAAATTCGAATAAATATAAAAATTATTGATCGTTTCGAATTTTTGATATCTTAATCACCAGGTCTAGATCAGTCAGTGAATTGTGTATCAAAAGATTTTAATATTTAAGTTTACAAACTGATTTTTTCCTAATGGATACATTTATTTTAAACTACTATTAACATATTAAAAATTAGAATAAAAATAAAAATTATTGATCGAATTGAATGTTTGACATTCCAATCACCAACTGTAGATAAGTAAGTGAATTGTGTACCAAAAGATTTTAATGGTTTAGTTTACAAATTTGTTTTTTTCTAATGGATACATTTATTTTAAACTACAATGGAAATATTAAAAATTAGAATAAAAATTAAAATTTCTGATCGATTCGAATGTTTGATATCTCAATCACCAGGTCTAGATCAGTGAGTGAATTGTGTATCTAAAGATTTTAATATTTTAGTATACAAACTTGTTTTTTTCTAATGGATACGTTTATTTTAAACAACTATGAACATTTAAAAAAGTTGAATAAAAATCAAAATTATTGATCGATCCAAATGTTTGATATTTCAATCACCAGCTGTAGATAAGTAAGAGAATTGTGTACCAAAAGATTTAAATGGTTTAGTTTACAAATTTGTTTTTTTCTAATGGATACATTTATTTTAAACTACTTTGAAAATATTTAAAATTAGAATAAAAATTAAAAAATTTCTGATCGATTCGAATGTTTGATATCTCAATTACCAGGTATAGATCAGTGAGTGAATTGTGTATCAAAAGATTTCAATATTTTTGTTTACAAACTTGTTTTTTTCTAATGGATACGATTATTTTAAACTACTATGAACATATAAAAAAGTTGAATAAAAAAAAAAATTATTGATCGATTCAAATGTTTGATATTTCAATCCCTAGCTTAATAAGTTATAAATTAGTGAATTAGTTTTCTAATGGATACATTTATTTTAAACTACTATGAAAATATTATAAAGTTGAATAAAAATAAAAATTATAGATCAATTCGAACGTTTAATTTTTTAATCAAAAACTCTAAAGCTGTGTGTGAATTTCGTCTAAAAAAATTTTAATATTTTAGTATTTAAATTTGTTTTTTCTAATGGATACATTTATTTGAACTACTATGAAAATATTAAAAATGGGAATAAAAATCAATATTATTGATCGACCCGAATGTTTGATAACTCCATCAGAAGGTCTAGATCAGTGAGTGAATTGTGTATCAAAATATTTTAATAGTTCAGTTTACAAATTTGTTTGTTTCTAATGGATACATTTATTTTAAACTACTATGAAAAATTACTGATCGATTCGAATGTTTGATATCCCAATCACCAGCTCTATATCAGTAAGTAAATTGAGTATGAAAATATTTTAATAGTTAAGTTTACAAATTTTTTTTTTTCTAATTGATACATTTATTTTAAACTACTACGAAAATATTTAAAATAAGAATAAAAATAAAATTGATGGATCGATTCGAATGTTTGATATCCCAATCACCAGCTTTAGATCAGTAAGTGAATTGTTTATCAAAAGATTTTAATATTTAATTTGCAAATTTTTTTTTTCTAATGGATACGTTTATTTTAAACTACTATGATAACTATGATATATAAAAAGTTAAATAAAAATCAAAATTTTTGATAGATTCAAATGTTTGATATTTCAGTCACCAGCTGTAGATAAGTGAGTGAATTGTGTATCAAAAGATTTTAATAGTTTAGTTTACAAATTTGTTTTTTCTAGTGGATAAATTTATTTTAAACTACCATGAAAATATTAAAAATTAGAAAAAAAATAAAAATTATTGATCGATACACATGATTGATATCCCAATCACAAGCTCTAGATTAGCGAGTGAATTGTGTATCAAAAGACTATAATAGTTTAGTTTACAAATTTTTTTTTTCTAAAGGATACATTTATTTTAAACTATTATGAAAATATTAAAAATTAGATTAAAAATAAAAATTTTAGATCGATTTGAATGTTTGATATCCCAATCGCCAGCTCTAGATCAGTAAGTGAATTGTTTATCAAAAGATTTTAATATTTAATTTGCAAATTTGTTTTTTTCTAATGGATACGTTTATTTTAAACTACTATGATAATATAAAAAAGTTAAATAAAAATCAAAATTATTGATAGTTTCAAATATTTGATATTTCAGTCAATAGCTTTAAAGCTGTTATTTTGCTGTTATATTTTAGTAAACAAATTTTTTTTTTTTCTAATGGATACGTTTATTTGAAGTACCATTAAAATATTTTAAATTGGAATAAAAATCAATATTATTGATCGACTCGAATGTTTGATATCTCAATCAGAAGGTCTAGATCAGTGAGTGAATTGTGTATCAAAATATTTTAATAGTTCAGTTTACAAATTTGTTTTTTTCTAATGAATACATTTATTTTAAACTACTATGAAAAATTACTGATCGATTCGATTGTTTGAAATCCCAATCTCCAGCTCCAAATCAGTTAGTGAATTGTGTATCAAAAGATTTTAATAGTTTAGTTTACAAATTTGTTTTTTTCTAAGTGATACATTTATTTAAAACAATATGAAAATACTTAAAATTAGAACAAAAATAAAAATTATTGATCGATTCGAATGTTTGATATCCCAATCACCAGCTCTAGATCAGCAAGTGAATTATTTATCAAAAGATTTTAATAGTTTAGTTTACAAATTTGTTTGTTTCTAATAGATACATTTATTTTAAACTACTATGAAAATATTAAAAATTTGAATAAAAATAAAAATTATTGATTGATTCGAATGTTTGATATTCCAATCACCAGATGTAAATAAGTGAATGAATTGTGTACCAAAAGTTTTTAATGGTTTAGTTTACAAATTTGTTTTTTTCTAATGGATACATTTATTTTAAACTACTATGAAAATATTAAAAATTAGAATAAAAATCAAAATTATTGATCGATTCAAATGTTTGATATCTCATTCTCCAGATCTAGACTAGTCAGTGAATTGTGCATCAAAAGATTTTGGAAATTTAGTTTTCAAATTTCTTTTTTCTAATGGATACATTTATTTTAAACTACTATGAAAATATTAAAAATTGGAATAAAAATAAAAATTATTTATCGTTTCGAATGTCACCAGCAATCACCAGGTCAAGATCGGCGAGTGAATTGTGTATCAAAAGATTTTAAAAGTTTAGTTTACAAATTTGTTTTTTTTCAAATGGATACATTTATTTTAACGTACTATGAAAATATTAATAATTAGAAAATAACAAAAAATTATTGATCGATTCGAATATTTGATATCCTATTCACCAACATTTGATCAGCGAGTTAATTGTTTATCCAAAGATTTTAATATTTTAGTTTCCAAATTTGTTTTTTCTTAATCGATACATTTATTTTAAACTTCTATGAAAATATTAAAAATTAGAATAAAAATAAAAATTATTGATCGTTTCGAATGTTTGACATTCCAATCACCAGCTGTAAATAAGTTAGTGAATAGTGAACCAAAAGATTTTATTGGTTTAGTTTCCAAATCTGTTTTTTTTTTAATGGATACATTTATTTTAAACTACTATGAAAATATTAAAAATTAGAATAAAAATAAAAATTATTGATCAATTCGAATGTTTGATATCTCAATCATCAGATCTAGATGAGTGAGTGAATTGTGTATCAAAAGATTTTAATATTTTAGTTTACAAATTTGTTTTTTTCTAATATATATATTTATTTTAAACTACTATGAAAATATTATAGTTGAATAAAATTAAAAATTATTGATAGATTCGAATGTTTAATATCTCAATCAAAAGCTCTAAAGCTGTGTGTGAATGTCGTTAAAATTTTTTTAATAAATTAGATTATCAATTTGTTTTTTTCTAATCGATACCCTTATTTTAAACTATTATGAAAATGTTAAAAATTATAATAAAAACAAAAATTATTGATTGATTCGAATGTTTGATATCTCAATCACCAGCTCGTGATCAGTGAGTGAATTGTGTATCAAAAGATTTTAATAATTTAGTTTGTAAATTGTTTTTTTCTAATGGATACATTTATTTTAAACTACTATGAAAAATTACTGATCGATTCGAATGTTTGATATCCCAATCACCAGCTCTAAATCAGTGAATGAATTGTGAATCAAAAGATTTTAATAGTTTAGTTTACAAATTGGTTTTTTTCCAAGTGATACATTTATTTTAAACTACTATGAAAATATTTAAAATTAGAGTAAAAATAAAAATTATTTATCGATTTGAATGTTTGATACCCCAATCACCAGCTCAAGATCAGTTAGTGAATTGTGTATCAAAGGATTTTAATTTTTTAGTTTACACATTTATTTTTTCCTAATGGATATGGATACAGTTATTTTAAACTACTATGAAAATATTTAAAATTAGAATTAATATAAAAAATATTTTTTGATTCAAATGTTTGATATTCCAATCACTAGCTCTAGATCAGTGAGTGAATTGTGTGTCAAAAGATTTTAATATTTTAGTTTACAAATTAGTTTTTTTCCTAATGGATATGGATACATTTATTTTAAACTACTATGAATATATTTAAAATTAGAATAAAAATAAAAATTATTTATCAATTCAAATGTTTGATATTCCAATCACTAGCTCTAGATCAGTGAGTGAAATGTGTATCAAAAGATTTTAATATTTTAGTTTACAAATTTGTTATTTCCTAATCGATACATTTATTTTAAACTTCTATGAAAATGTTAAATAGTTGAATAAAAATCAAAATTTTTTATCGGTTCAAAAGTTTGATAAATCAATCCACAAGCCCTTTAACTGTGGGTGAATCTCGTCTAAAATAACTTTAATATTTTAGCTTACAAATTGGGTTTTTCCTAAAGGATACATTTATTTTAAACTTTTATGAAAATATTAAAAATTATAATAAAAATAAAAAGTATTGATCGATTCGAAAGTTTGATATCCCAATCACCAGCTCGTGATCAGTGAGTGAATTGTGTATCAAAAGATTTTAATAGTTTTGTTTACAAATTTGTTTTTTCTAATGGATACATTTATTTTAAACTACTATGAAAAATTACTGATCGATTCGATTGTTTGATATCCCAGTCACCAGATCTAAATCAGTGAACGAATTGAGTATTAAAAGATTTTAATAGGTTAGTTTACAAATTTGTTTTTTTCGAATTGATACATTTATTTTAAACTACTATGAAAATATTAAAAATTAGAATAAAAATAAAAATTATTGATCGATACAAATGTTTGATATCCAAATCACCAGCTCTAGATCAGTTAGTGAATTGTGTATCAAAAGATTTTAATATTTTAGTTTACAAGTTGGTTTTTTCCTAATGGATACATTTATTTTAAACTACTATGAAAATATTTAAAATTAGAATAAAAAAAAAATTATTGATCGATTCGAATGTTTAATATTTCAATCAAAAGCTTTAAAACTATGTGTGAATTTCGTTTGAAAAAATTGTAATATTTTAGATTACAAATTTGTTTTTTTCTAATATATACATTTATTTTAAACTTTTATGAAAATATTAAAAATTATAATAAAAATAAAAATTAATGATTGATTAGAATGTTTGATATCTCAATCACCACCTCTAGATGAGTGAGTGGATTGTGTGTCAAATTATTTTAATAGTTTAGTTTACAAATTTGTTTGGTTCTAATGGATGCATTTATTTTAAACTACTATGAAAAATTACTGATCGATTTGAATGCTTGATATCCCAATCACCAGCTCTATATCAGTGAGTGAATTGTGTATAAAAAGATTTTAATATTTTAGTCTAAAAATTTGTTTTTTCCTAATGGATACATTTATTTTAAACTACCATGAAAATATTTAAAATTAGAATAAAAATAAAAATTTTTGAAGGATTTATATATTTAATATCCCAATCACCAGATCTTAAACAGTGAGTGATTTGTGTATCAAAAGATTTTAATATTTTAGTTTACAAATTAGTTTTTTTCCTAATGGATATGGATACATTTATTTTAAACTACTATGAAAATATTAAAAATTAGAATAAATATAAAAATTATTTATTGATTCAAATGTTTGATATCTCAATCACTAACACTAGATTAATAAGTGAATTGTGTATCAAAAGATTTTAATATTTAAGTTTACAAATTTGTTTTTTCCTAATCGATACATTTATTTTAAACTTCTATGAAAATATTAAATAGTTGAATAAAAATCAAAAATATTTATCGGTTCAAAAGTTTGATTAATCAATCAAAAGCTCTTAAACTGTTGGTGAATCTCGTCTAAAAAAATTTTAAAATTTTAGCTCTCAAATTGGGTTTTTTCTAATGGATACATTTATTTTAAACTACTATGAAAATATTAAAAATTAGAATAAAAATAAAAATGATTGATCGATTCGGATGTTTTATATCTCAATCACCAGCTCTAGATCAGTGAGTGAATTGTGTATCAAAAGATTTTAATAGTTTAGTTTACAAATTCGTTTTTTCTAATGGATACATTTATTTTAAACTACTATGAAAATATTAAAAATTAGAATAAAACCAAAATTATTGTTCGATTCAAATGTTTGGTATCCCAGTCACTAGCTCTAGATTAGTGAGTGAATTGTGTATCAAAAGATTATAATAGTTTAGTTTATAAATTTGTTTTTTCCTAATGTATACATTTATTTTAAACTACTATGAAAATATTATAGATGAATTGAAATGAAAATTATTGATCGATTCGAATGTTTAATAACTCGATCACCAGCTCTAAAGCTGTGTATGAATTTCGCCTAAAAAAATTTAATATTTTAGATTACAAATTTGTTTTTTTCTAATCGATACATTTATTTTAATTAATTATGAAAATATTAAAAATTATAATAGAAATAAAAATTATTGATTGATTCGAATGTTTGATATTCCAATCACCAGCTGTAAATAAGTGAGTGAATTGTGTACTAAAAGATTTTAATGGGTTAGTTTACAAATTTGTTTTTTTCTAATGAATACATTTATTTTAAACAACTATGAAAATATTAAAAATTAGAATAAAAATCAAAATTATTGATCGATTCAAATGTTTGATATCTCATTCACCAGATCTAGATTGGTCAGTGAATTGTGCATCAAAAGATTTTAGATGTTTAGTTTACAAATTTGTTTTTTCTAATGGATTCATTTATTTTAAACTACTATGAAAATATTAAAAATTGGAATAAAAATAAAAATTATTTATCGATTCGAATGTCACCAGCAATCACCAGGTCAAGTTCGGCAAATGAATTGTGTATCAAAATATTTTAATAGTTTAGTTTACAAATTTGTTTTTTTTTCGAATGGATACATTATTTTAACGTACTATGAAAATATTATAAATTAGAAAAAAAAAATTATTGATCGATTTGAATATTTGATATCCCATTCACTAACTTTTGATCAGCGAGTGAATTGTTTATCAAAAGATTTTAATATTTTAGTTTCCAAATTTGTTTTTTCTTAATCGATACATTTATTTTAAATTTTTATGAAAATATTAAAAATTAGAATAAAAATAAAAATTATTGATCGTTTCGAATATTTGACATTAAAATCACTAGCTGTGAATAAGTTAGTGAATAGTGAACCAAAAGATTTTATTGGTTTAGTTTACAAATCTGTTTTTTTTAATGGATACATTTATTATAAACTACTATGAAAATATTAAAAATTAGAATAAAAATAAAAATTATTGATCGATTCGAATCATTGATATCTCAGTCACCAGATCTAGATTAGTCAGTGAATTGTGTATCAAAAGATTTTAATATTTTAGTTTACAAACTTGTTTTTTTTTAATGGATACGTTTTTTAAACTACTCTGAACATATAAAAAAATTGAATAAAAATTAGATTTATTGATCGATTCAAAAGTTTGATATTTCAATAAACAGCTGAAGATAAGTAAGTGAATTGTGTACCAAAAGATTTTAATAGCTTTGTTTACAAATTTGTTTTTTTCTAATATATACATTTATTTTAAACTACTATGAAAATATTATAGTTGAATAAAATTAAAAATTATTGATCGATTCGAATGTTTAGTATTTCAATCAAAAGATCTAAAGCTGTGTGTGAATTTTGCCTTAAAATTTTTAAAAGTTTATATTACAAATTTGTTTTTTTTCTAATCGATACGTTTATTTTAAACTATTATGAAAATATTAAAAATTATAATAAAAATAAAAATTATTGATTGATTTGAATATTTGATATCTCAATCACCAGCTCTAGTTCAGTAAGTGGATTGTCTATCAAAATATTTTAATAGTTAAGTTTACAAATTTGTTTTTTTCTAATGGATACATTTATTTTAAACTAACATAAAAAACTACTGATCGATTCGAATGTTTGATATCCAAATCACCAGCTCTAAATCAGTGAGTGAATTGTAAATCAAAAGATTTTAATAGTTTAGTTTACAAGTTTAGTTTGTTAGATTTTAATAGTTTAGTTCGTTTTTTTCTAATTGATATATTTATTTTAAACTACTATGAAAATATTTAAAATTCGAATTAAAAAAAAAAATATTGATCGATTTGAATGTTTGATATCCCAATCACCAGCCCTAGATCATTGAGTTAAT
Organism: Tipula confusa; assembly: GCA_963556175.1. Classification (NCBI taxonomy): domain Eukaryota; kingdom Metazoa; phylum Arthropoda; class Insecta; order Diptera; family Tipulidae; genus Tipula; species Tipula confusa. The sequence goes on from CAUVYK010000221.1 coordinate 207,846, forward strand.
CGTGTATCAAAAGATTTTAATATTTTAGTTTACAAATTTGTTTTTTCCTAATCGATACATTTATTTTAAACTACTATGAAAATATTAAAAATTAGAATAAATATAAAAATTACTGATTAATTCAAATGTTTGATATCTCAATCACCAGATCTAGATAAGTGAGTGAATTGCGTATCAATAGATTTTAATTGTTTAGTTTACAAATTTGTTTTTTTCTAATGGATACATTAATTTTAAACTGCTGTGTAAATATTAAAAATTAGAATAAATTTAAACATTATTGATAGATTCGAATGTTTGATATCCCAATCACCAGCTCTAGATCAGTGGATCAAATCTCTATCAAAAGATTTTAAAAGTTTAAATTACAAATTTGTTTTTTCTAATGGATACATTTAATTTAAACTAATATGAAAATATTAAAAATTAGAATAAAAATAAAAAATATTGATATATTCAAATGTTTGATACCTCAATCACCAGCTCTAGATCAGCGAGTGAATTTTGTATCAAAAGATTTTAATAGCTTAGTTTACAGATTTGTTTTTTCTAATTGAAAAATTTATTTTAAACTGCTATAAAAATATTAAAAATTAGAATAAAAATAAAAATTATGGATCGATTTTAATATATGATATCCCAATCACCACTTCTAGATCAGTGAGTGAATTGTGTACCAAAAGATTTTAATTGTTTAGTTTACAAATTTGTTTTTCCTAATCGATACATTTATTTTAACTACTATAAAAATATTAAAAATTAGAATAAAAATAAAAATTATTGATCGATTCGAATGTTGATATCCCAATCACCAGCTCTAGATCAGTGGATCAAATCTCTATCAAAAGATTTTAATAGTTTAGTTTACAAATTTGTTTTTTTTAATGGATACATTTATTTTAAACTACTATGAAAATATTATAAATTAGAATAAAAATTAATATTATTGATCAATGCGAATGTTTTGTGTATTAAAAGATTTTTTTAATTTAGTTTACAAATTTGTTTTTTTCTAATCGATACATTTATTTTAAACTTCTATGAATATATTAAAAATTATATGAATATATTAAAAAATGGTTAAGCTCCTATGAAAATATTTAAATTTAGAATAAAAATAAAAATTATTGATCGATTCGATCAATAATTTTTATATTTATTTATGAATGTTGATATCCCAGTCACCAGCTCTAGATCAGTGAGTGAATTGTTTATCAAAAAATTTTAATATTTTAGTTTACAAATTTGTTTTTCTTAATCGATACATTTATTTTAAATTACTATGAAAATAGTTAAAATTAGAATAAAAATAAAATTTATTGATCGATTCGAATGTTTAATATCACAATCAAACGCTCTAGAGCTGTCTGTGAATTTCGTCTAAAAAAAATATTTAAAATTAGAATAAAAATAAAAATTATTGATCGATTCGAATGTTTGATATCCTTATCACCAGCTCTAGATTAGTGCTTGAATTGTATATCAAAAGATTTTAATATTTTAGATTACAAATTTGTTTTTTTCTAATTGATACATTTAGTTTAAACTATTTAGAAAATATTAAAAATTATAATAAAAATAATAATTATTGATTGATTCGAATGTTTGATATCTCAATCACCAGCTCTAGATCAGTAAGTGGATTGTCTATCAAAATATTTTAATAGTTTAGTTTACAAATTTGTTTTTTCTAATGGAAACATTTATTTTAAACTATTATAAAAAACTACTGATCGATTCGAATGTTTGATATCCCAATCACCAGCTCTAGATCAGTGAGTGAATTTTGTATCAAAAGATTTTAATATTTTAGTTAACAAATTTGTTTTTTCCTAATGGATATGGATACATATATTTTATACTACTATGAAAATATTTAAAATTAGAATAAATATAAAAATTATTTATTGAATTAAATTTTTCATATCCCAATCACTAGCTCTAGATCAGTGAATGAATTGTGTATCAAAAGATTTTAATATTTTTATTTACAAATTTGTTTTTGCCTAATCGATACATTTATTTTAAACTTCTATAAAAATATTAAAAAGTTGAATTTAGATCAAAATTATTTATCGGTTCAAAAGTTTGATAAATCAATCAAAAGCTCTTAAACCGAGGGTGAATATCGTCTAAAAAAATTTTAAAATTTTAGCTCTCAAATTGGGTTTTTCCTAATGGATACATTTATTTTAAACTTCTATGAAAATATTAAAAATTAGAATAAAAATAAAAATGATTGATCGATTCGGATGTTTGATATCTCAATCACCAGCTCTGGATCAGTGAGTGAATTGTGTATCAAAAGATTTTAATAGTTTAGTTTACAAATTTGTTTGTTTCTAATGGATACGTTTATTTCAAACTACTATGAAAATATTTAAAATTAGAATAAAAATAAAAATTATAAATCGTTTCGAATGTTTGACATTCCAATCACCAGCTGTGGATAAGTAAGTGAATTGTGTACCAAAAGATTTTAAAGGTTTAGTTTACAAATTTGTTTTTTTCTAATCGATACATTTATTTTAAACTACAATGAAAATATTAAAAATTAGAATTAAAATAAAAATTATTGATCGATTCGAATGTTTGATATCTAAATCACCAGGTCAAGATCAGTGAGTGAATTGTTTATCAACATATTTTAATAGTTTAGTTTACAAATTTGTTTTTTTCTAATGGATACATTTATTATAAACTACCATGAAAATATTAAAAATTAGAATAAAAATTAAAATTATTGAAGGATTTAAATGTTTGATATTCCAATCACCAGCTCTAAAACAGTGAGTGATTTGAGTTTTAAAAGATTTTAATACTTTATTTTACAAATTCGTTTTTTCTAATGGATACATAAATTTTAAACTACTATGAAAATATTAAAAATTAGAATAAAACCAAAATTATTGTTCGATCCAAATGTTTGATATCCCAATTACCAGCTCTAGATCTGTGAGTGAATTATCTATCGATTCAAATATATCAAAAGATTTTAATATTTTAGTTTAGAAATTTATTTTTTCCTAATGGATACATTCATTTTAAACTACTATGAAAATATTAAAAATTAGAATAAAAATAAAAATTGTTGATCGATACAAATGTTTGATATCCCAGTCACTAGCTCTAGATTAGTGAGTGAATTGTGTATCAAAAGATTATAATAGTTTAGTTTGCAAATTTGTTTTTTCCTAATGTATACATTTATTTTAAACTACCATGAAAATATTATAGTTGAATTAAAATGAAAATTATTGATCGATTCGAATGTTTAATAACTCAATCAAAAGCTCTAAAGCTGTGTATGAATTTCGTCTAAAAAAATTTAATATTTAAGATTACAAATTTGTTTTTTTCTAATCGAAACATTTATTTTAAACTATTATGAAAATATTAAAAATTATAATAAAAATAAAAATTATTGATTGATTCGAATGTTTGATATTCCAATCACCAGCTGTAAATAAGTGAGTGAATTGTGTACCAAAAGATTTTAATGGGTTAGTTTACAAATTTGTTTTTTTTTAATGAATACATTTATTTTAAACTACTATGAACATATTAAAAAATTGAATAAAAATCAAAATTATTGATCGATTCAAATGTTTGATATTTCAATCACCAGCTTGAGATAAGTGAGTGAATTGCTTAGCAAAAGATTTGACTAGTTTAGTTTACAAATTTGTTTTTTCCTAATGGATACATTTATTTTAAACTACTATGACCATACAAAAAGTTAAATAAAAATCAAAATTATTGATCGATTCAAATGTTTGATATTTCAATCGCCAGCTGTAGATAAGTGGGTGAATTGTGTATCAAAAGATTTTAATAGTTTAGTTTAAAAATTAGTTTTATCTAATGTATAAATTTATTATAAACTACAATGAAAATATTTAAAATTAAAATAAAAATGAAAATTAGTGATCGATTCGAATGTTTGATATCCCAATCACCAGCTCTTGATCAGTAAGTGGATTGTCTGTCAAAATATTTGAATAGTTTAGTTTACAAATTGGTTTTTTTCTAATGGATACATTTATTTTAAACTACTATGAAAATAATAAAAATTAGAATAAAAATAAAAATTATAGATCGATTCGAATGTTTGACATCCCAATCACCAGCTCTAGATTAGTAAGTGAATTTTGTATCAAATGAATTTAATAGTTTTGTTTACAAATTTGTTTTTCTAATGGATACATTTATTTTAAACTACGTTGAACATATTAAAAAGTTGAATAAAAATCAAAATTATTGATCGATTCAAATGTTTGATATTTCAATCACCAGCTTGAGATAAGTGAGTGAATTGTTTAGTAAAAGATTTGAATAGTTTAGTTTACAAATTTGTTTTTTTCTAATCGATACATCAATTTTAAACTACTATGAACATACAAAAAAGTTGAATAAAAATCAAAATTATTGATCGATTCAAATGTTTGATATTTCAATCACCAGCTGTAGATAATTGGGTGAATTGTGTATCAAAAGATTTTAATAGTTTAGTTTAAAAAATGGTTTTATCTAATGTATAAATTTATTATAAACTACAATGAAAATATTTAAAATTAAAATAAAAATAAAAATTAGTGATCGATTCGAATGTTTGATATCCCAATCACCAGCTCTAGATCAGTCAGTAAATTGTGTTTCAAAAGATTTAAACAGTTTAGTTTACAAATTTGTTTTTGTCTATTTGATACATTTATTTTAAACTACTATGAAAATATTTAAAATTAGAATAAAAATAAAAATTATTGATCGATTCGAATGTTTGATATCCTTATTACCAGCTCTAGATCAGTGCTTGAATTGTATATCAAAAGATTTTAATAGTTTAGTTTACAAATTTGTTTTTTCTAATGAATAAATTTATTTTAAACTACTATGAAAATATTAAAAATTAGAATAGAAATAAAAATTATAGATCAATTCGAATGTTTGATACCTCAATCACCAGCTCTAGATCAGCGAGTGAATTGTGTATCAAACGATTTTTATTGCTTAGTTTACAAATTTGTTTTTTCTAATTGATAAATTTATTTTAAACTACTATGAAAATACTAAAAATTAGATTATTCTTTTTTTAATTTTAATAAAACGAAATAAGAAAACCTTGTTTTAATAAAAACAAAGAATTCAATACTTCTTGTTTTATATACAAAAAGTAAAAATTATTTACAGCAAAGAAGTAAAACTTTCTTTAATGTGATAATAAAAAATTTTTATTTTACAGTGACAGAATGGTTTTCTCACTCAACAATATATAAATTAGAATAAAAATAAAAATTATGAATCGATTTGAATATATGATATCCTAATCACCACCTCTAAAACAGCGAGTGAATTGTGTTTAAAAAGATTTTAATAGTTTAGTTTATAAATTTACATTTATTTTAAACTACTATGAAAATATTTAAAATTAGAATAAAAATAAAAATTATTGATCGATTCGAATGTTTGAATTCCCAATCACCAAGTCTAGATCAGTCAGTTAATTGCGTATCAAATGATTTTAATATTTTAGTTTAAACTCCTGTTTTTTTTTATTGGATACATTAATTTTAAACTACTATGAACATAATAAAAAGTTGAATAAAAATCAAAGTTATTGATCGATTCAAATGTTTGATATTTCAATCACCATCTGTAGATCAGTGAGTGAATTGTGTATCAAAAGATTTTAATATTTTAGTTTACAAATTTGTCTTTTTCTAATGGTAACATTTATGTTAAACTACTATGAAAATATTAAAAAGTTGATTAAAAATCAAAATTTTTGATCGATTCGAATGTTTGATATCTTAATCAAAAGCTCTAAAGCTGTGAAAATTTCGTCTAAAATTTTTTTAATATTTTAGTTTACAAATTTGTTTTTTCTAATGGATACATTTATTTTAAGCTCCTATGAAAATATTTAAATTTAGAATAAAAATAAAAATTATTGATCGATTTGATCAATAATTTTTATTTTTATTTATGAATGTTGATATCCCAGTCATCAGCTCTAGATCAGTGAGTGAATTGTTTATAAAAAAATTTTAATATTTTAGTTTACAAATTTGTTTTTTCTTAATCGATACATTTATTTTAAACTACTATGAAAATATTTAAAATTAGAATAAAAATAAAATTTATTGATCGATTCGAATGTATAATATCACAATCAAAAGCTCTAGAGCTGTCTGTGAATTTCGTCTAAAAAAAAATATTTAAAATTAGAATAAAAATAAAAATTATTGATCGATTCGAATGTTTGATATCCTTATCACCAGCTCTAGATCAGTGATTGAATTGTATATCAAAAGATTTTAATATTTTAGATTACAAATTTGTTTTTTTCTAATTGATACATTTAGTTTAAACTATTTAGAAAATATTAAAAATTATAATAAAAATAATAATTATTGATTGATTCGAATGTTTGATATCTCAATCACCAGCTCTAGATCAGTAAGTGGATTGTCTATCAAAATATTTTAATAGTTTAGTTAACAAATTTGTTTTTTCTAATGGAAATTATTATTTTAAACTATTATAAAAAACTACTGATCGATTCGAATATTTGATATCCCAATCACCAGCTCTAGATCAGTGAGTGAATTTTGTATCAAAAGATTTTAATATTTTAGTTAACAAATTTGTTTTTTCCTAATGGATATGGATACATATATTTTATACTACTATGAAAATATTTAAAATTAGAATAAATATAAAAATTATTTATTGAATTAAATTTTTCATATCCCAATCACTAGCTCTAGATCAGTGAATGAATTGTGTATCAAAAGATTTTAATATTTTTATTTACAAATTTGTTTTTGCCTAATCGATACATTTATTTTAAACTTCTATAAAAATATTAAAAAGTTGAATTTAGATCAAAATTATTTATCGGTTCAAAAGTTTGATAAATCAATCAAAAGCTCTTAAACCGAGGGTGAATATCGTCTAAAAAAATTTTAAAATTTTAGCTCTCAAATTGGGTTTTTCCTAATGGATACATTTATTTTAAACTTCTATGACAATATTAAAAATTAGAATAAAAATAAAAATGATTGATCGATTCGGATGTTTGATATCTCAATCACCAGCTCTGGATCAGTGAGTGAATTGTGTATCAAAAGATTTTAATAGTTTAGTTTACAAATTTGTTTGTTTCTAATGGATACGTTTATTTCAAACTACTATGAAAATATTTAAAATTAGAATAAAAATAAAAATTATAAATCGTTTCGAATGTTTGACATTCCAATCACCAGCTGTGGATAAGTAAGTGAATTGTGTACCAAAAGATTTTAAAGGTTTAGTTTACAAATTTGTTTTTTTCTAATCGATACATTTATTTTAAACTACAATGAAAATATTAAAAATTAGAATTAAAATAAAAATTATTGATCGATTCGAATGTTTGATATCTAAATCACCAGGTCAAGATCAGTGAGTGAATTGTTTATCAACATATTTTAATAGTTTAGTTTACAAATTTGTTTTTTTCTAATGGATACATTTATTATAAACTACCATGAAAATATTAAAAATTAGAATAAAAATTAAAATTATTGAAGGATTTAAATGTTTGATATTCCAATCACCAGCTCTAAAACAGTGAGTGATTTGTGTTTTAAAAGATTTTAATACTTTATTTTACAAATTCGTTTTTTCTAATGGATACATAAATTTTAAACTACTATGAAAATATTAAAAATTAGAATAAAACCAAAATTATTGTTCGATCCAAATGTTTGATATTCCAATTACCAGCTCTAGATCTGTGAGTGAATTATCTATCGATTCAAATATATCAAAAGATTTTAATATTTTAGTTTAAAAATTTATTTTTTCCTAATGGATACATTCATTTTAAACTACTATGAAAATATTTAAAATTAGAATAAAAATAAAAATTGTTGATCGATACAAATGTTTGATATCCCAGTCACTAGCTCTAGATTAGTGAGTGAATTGTGTATCAAAAGATTATAATAGTTTAGTTTGCAAATTTGTTTTTTCCTAATGTATACATTTATTTTAAACTACCATGAAAATATTATAGTTGAATTAAAATGAAAATTATTGATCGATTCGAATGTTTAATAACTCAATCAAAAGCTCTAAAGCTGTGTATGAATTTCGTCTAAAAAAATTTAATATTTAAGATTACAAATTTGTTTTTTTCTAATCGAAACATTTATTTTAAACTATTATGAAAATATTAAAAATTATAATAAAAATAAAAATTATTGATTGATTCGAATGTTTGATATTCCAATCACCAGCTGTAAATAAGTGAGTGAATTGTGTACCAAAAGATTTTAATGGGTTAGTTTACAAATTTGTTTTTTTTTAATGAATACATTTATTTTAAACTACTATGAACATATTAAAAAATTGAATAAAAATCAAAATTATTGATCGATTCAAATGTTTGATATTTCAATCACCAGCTTGAGATAAGTGAGTGAATTGCTTAGCAAAAGATTTGACTAGTTTAGTTTACAAATTTGTTTTTTCCTAATGGATACATTTATTTTAAACTACTATGACCATACAAAAAGTTAAATAAAAATCAAAATTATTGATCGATTCAAATGTTTGATATTTCAATCGCCAGCTGTAGATAAGTGGGTGAATTGTGTATCAAAAGATTTTAATAGTTTAGTTTAAAAATTAGTTTTATCTAATGTATAAATTTATTATAAACTACAATGAAAATATTTAAAATTAAAATAAAAATGAAAATTAGTGATCGATTCGAATGTTTGATATCCCAATCACCAGCTCTTGATCAGTAAGTGGATTGTCTGTCAAAATATTTGAATAGTTTAGTTTACAAATTGGTTTTTTCTAATGGATACATTTATTTTAAACTACTATGAAAATAATAAAAATTAGAATAAAAATAAAAATTATAGATCGATTCGAATGTTTGACATCCCAATCACCAGCTCTAGATTAGTAAGTGAATTTTGTATCAAATGATTTTAATAGTTTTGTTTACAAATTTGTTTTTCTAATGGATACATTTATTTTAAACTACTATGAACATATTAAAAAGTTGAATACAAATCAAAATTATTGATCGATTCAAATGTTTGATATTTCAATCACCAGCTTGAGATAAGTGAGTGAATTGTTTAGTAAAAGATTTGAATAGTTTAGTTTACAAATTTGTTTTTTTCTAATCGATACATCAATTTTAAACTACTATGAACATACAAAAAAGTTGAATAAAAATCAAAATTATTGATCGATTCAAATGTTTGATATTTCAATCACCAGCTGTAGATAAGTGGGTGAATTGTGTATCAAAAGATTTTAATAGTTTAGTTTAAAAAATGGTTTTATCTAATGTATAAATTTATTATAAACTACAATGAAAATATTTAAAATTAAAATAAAAATAAAAATTAGTGATCGATTCGAATGTTTGATATCCCAATCACCAGCTCTAGATCAGTCAGTAAATTGTGTTTCAAAAGATTTAAACAGTTTAGTTTACAAATTTGTTTTTGTCTATTTGATACATTTATTTTAAACTACTATGAAAATATTTAAAATTAGAATAAAAATAAAAATTATTGATCGATTCGAATGTTTGATATCCTTATTACCAGCTCTAGATCAGTGCTTGAATTGTATATCAAAAGATTTTAATAGTTTAGTTTACAAATTTGTTTTTTCTAATGAATAAATTTATTTTAAACTACTATGAAAATATTAAAAATTAGAATAGAAATAAAAATTATAGATCAATTCGAATGTTTGATACCTCAATCACCAGCTCTAGATCAGCGAGTGAATTGTGTATCAAACGATTTTTATTGCTTAGTTTACAAATTTGTTTTTTCTAATTGATAAATTTATTTTAAACTACTATGAAAATACTAAAAATTAGATTATTCTTTTTTTAATTTTAATAAAACGAAATAAGAAAACCTTGTTTTAATAAAAACAAAGAATTCAATACTTCTTGTTTTATATACAAAAAGTAAAAATTATATACAGCAAAGAAGTAAAACTTTCTTTAATGTGATAATAAAAAATTTTTATTTTACAGTGACAGAATGGTTTTCTCACTCAACAATATATAAATTAGAATAAAAATAAAAATTATGAATCGATTTGAATATATGATATCCTAATCACCACCTCTAAAACAGCGAGTGAATTGTGTTTAAAAAGATTTTAATAGTTTAGTTTATAAATTTACATTTATTTTAAACTACTATGAAAATATTTAAAATTAGAATAAAAATAAAAATTATTGATCGATTCGAATGTTTGAATTCCCAATCACCAAGTCTAGATCAGTCAGTTAATTGCGTATCAAATGATTTTAATATTTTAGTTTAAACTCCTGTTTTTTTTTATTGGATACATAAATTTTAAACTACTATGAACATAATAAAAAGTTGAATAAAAATCAAAGTTATTGATCGATCCAAATGTTTGATATTTCAATCACCATCTGTAGATCAGTGAGTGAATTGTGTATCAAAAGATTTTAATATTTTAGTTTACAAATTTGTCTTTTTCTAATGGTAACATTTATGTTAAACTACTATGAAAATATTAAAAAGTTGATTAAAAATCAAAATTTTTGATCGATTCGAATGTTTGATATCTTAATCAAAAGCTCTAAAGCTGTGAAAATTTCGTCTAAAATTTTTTTAATATTTTAGTTTACAAATTTGTTTTTTCTAATGGATACATTTATTTTAAGCTCCTATGAAAATATTTAAATTTAGAATAAAAATAAAAATTATTGATCGATTTGATCAATAATTTTTATTTTTATTTATGAATGTTGATATCCCAGTCATCAGCTCTAGATCAGTGAGTGAATTGTTTATAAAAAAATTTTAATATTTTAGTTTACAAATTTGTTTTTTCTTAATCGATACATTTATTTTAAACTACTATGAAAATATTTAAAATTAGAATAAATATAAAATTTATTGATCGATTCGAATGTATAATATCACAATCAAAAGCTCTAGAGCTGTCTGTGAATTTCGTCTAAAAAAAAATATTTAAAATTAGAATAAAAATAAAAATTATTGATCGATTCGAATGTTTGATATCCTTATCACCAGCTCTAGATCAGTGATTGAATTGTATATCAAAAGATTTTAATATTTTAGATTACAAATTTGTTTTTTTCTAATTGATACATTTAGTTTAAACTATTTAGAAAATATTAACAATTATAATAAAAATAATAATTATTGATTGATTCGAATGTTTGATATCTCAATCACCAGCTCTAGATCAGTAAGTGGATTGTCTATCAAAATATTTTAATAGTTTAGTTAACAAATTTGTTTTTTCTAATGGAAACATTTATTTTAAACTATTATAAAAAACTACTGATCGATTCGAATATTTGATATCCCAATCACCAGCTCTAGATCAGTGAGTTAATTGTGTATCAAAAGATTTTAATATTTTAGTTAACAAATTTGTTTTTTCCTAATGGATATGGATACATATATTTTAAACTACTATGAAAATATTTAAAATTAGAATAAATATATAAAAATTATTTATCGAATTAAATGTTTCATATCCCAATCACTAGCTCTAGATCAGTGAGTGAATTGTGTATCAAAAGATTTTAATATTTTAATTTACAAATTTGTTTTTGCCTAATCGATACATTTATTTTAAACTTCTATAAAAATATTAAAAAGTTGAATTTAGATCAAAATTATTTATCGGTTCAAAAGTTTGATAAATCACACAAAAGCTCTTAAACCGTGGGTGAATATCGTCTAAAAAAATTTTAAAATTTAAGCTCTAAAATTGGGTTTTTCCTAATGGATACATTTATTTTAAACTTCTATGAAAATATTAAAAATTAGAATATAAATAAAAATGATTGATCGATTCGGATGTTTGATATCTCAATCACCAGCTCTGGATCAGTGAGTGAATTGTGTATCAAAAGATTTTAATAGTTTAGTTTACAAATTTGTTTGTTTCTAATGGATACGTTTATTTCAAACTACTATGAAAATATTTAAAATTAGAATAAAAATAAAAATTATAAATCGTTTCGAATGTTTGACATTCCAATCACCAGCTGTGGATAAGTAAGTGAATTGTGTACCAAAAGATTTTAAAGGTTTAGTTTACAAATTTGTTTTTTTCTAATGGATACATTTATTTTAAACTACAATGAAAATATTAAAAATTAGAATTAAAATAAAAATTATTGATCGATTCGAATGTTTGATATCTAAATCACCAGGTCAAGATCAGTGAGTGAATTATGTATCAACATATTTTAATAGTTTAGTTTACAAATTTGTTTTTTTCTAATGGATACATTTATTATAAACTACCATGAAAATATTAAAAATTAGAATAAAAATTAAAATTATTGAAGGATTTAAATGTTTGATATCCCAATCACCAGCTCTAAAACAGTGAGTGATTTGTGTTTTAAAAGATTTTAATACTTTAATTTACAAATTCGTTTTTTCTAATGGATACATAAATTTTAAACTACTATGAAAATATTAAAAATTAGAATAAAACCAAAATTATTGTTCGATTCAAATGTTTGATATCCCAATTACCAGCTCTAGATCTGTGAGTGAATTATCTATCGATTCAAATATATCAAAAGATTTTAATATTTTAGTTTAAAAATTTATTTTTTCCTAATGGTTACATTCATTTTAAACTACTATGAAAATATTTAAAATAAGAATAAAAATAAAAATTGTTGATCGATACAAATATTTGATATCCCAGTCACTAGCTCTAGATTAGTGAGTGAATTGTGTATCAAAAGATTATAATAGTTTAGTTTACAAATTTGTTTTTTCCTAATGTATACATTTATTTTAAACTACCATGAAAATATTAAAGTTTAATTAAAATGAAAATTATTGATCTATTCGAATGTTTAATAACTCAATCAAAAGCTCTAAAGCTGTGTTTGAATTTCTTTTATAAAAATTTAATATTTAAGATAACAAATTTGTTTTTTTCTAATCGAAACATTTATTTTAAACTATTATGAAAATATTAAAAATTATAATAAAAATAAAAATTATTGATTGATTCGATTGTTTGATATTCCAATCACCAGCTGTAAATAAGTGAGTGAATTGTGTACCAAAAGATTTTAATGGGTTAGTTTACAAATTTGTTTTTTTCTAATGAATACATTTATTTTAAACTACTATGAACATATTAAAAAGTTGAATAAAAATCAAAATTATTGATCGATTCAAATGTTTGATATTTCAATCACCAGCCTGAGATAAGTGAGTGAATTGCTTAGCAAAAGATTTGACTAGTTTAGTTTACAAATTTGTTTTTTTCTATTCGATACATTTATTTTAACGTACTATGAAAATATTAAAAATTAGAATAAAAACCAAAATTATTGATTGATTCTAATGTTTGATATCCCAATTACCAGCTCTATATCAAGAAGTGAATTGTGTTTCAAAAGATTTAAACAGTTTAGTTTACAAATTTGTTTTTTCTAATGGATACATTTATTTTAAACTACTATGAAAATATTTAAAATTAAAATAAAAATAAAAATTATTGATCGAATCTAATGTTTGATATCCCAATCACCAGTTCAAGATCTGTGAGTAAATTGTGTATCAAAAGATTTTAATAGTTTAGTTTACAAATTTGTTTTTTTCTAATGGATAAATTTATTTTAAACTACTATGAAAATAAAAAGATTAGAATAAAAATAAAAATTATTGATCAATTCAAATGTATGATATCCCAATCACCAGCTCTGGATCAGTAAGTGAATTGTGTTTCAAAAGATTTGATAGTTTAGTTTACAAATTTGTTTTTTTCAAATGGACACATTTATTTTAAACTTCTATGAAAATATTAAAAATTAGAATAAAAATAAAAATTATTGATCTATTCGAATGTTTGATATCCCAATCACCAGGTCTATATCAGTCAGTGAATTAAGTATCAAAAAATTTTAATATTTTAGTTTGCACGTCTGTTTTTTCATATTGGATACATTTATTTTAAACTACTGTGAACATATTAAAAAGTTGAATAAAAATCAAAGTTATTGATCAATTCAAATGTTTGATATTTCAATCTCTATCTGTAGATCAGTGAGTATATTGTGTTTCAAAAGATTTTAATATTTTAGTTTACAAATTTGTTTTGTTCTAATGGATACATTTATTTTAAACTACTATGAAATTATTAAAAATTAGAAAAAAAATAAAAATTATTGATCAATTCGAATGTTTGATATCCCAGTCACCAGCTCTAGATCAGTGAGTGAATTTGTTTGAGTTCGTCCAATAGCTGTCAATATGAAATTCACATCATCTAAAATCAAATAATTATCATTAATGAAACCATTTTATGTATATTTATATAATGTTTACCTTTTATAGCTTTTCACATTGTGCAAGAGTTCAAGCATTTGGAAACTAAAATCATTTGAAAACCTTACAAATGTACACAGTCAAATGAAAACCTTACAAATGTACACAGTCAAATGAAAGCCTTACAAATGTATAAAACTTACAAACTTTACAAATCTAGTTTAAATCATAAACTATCTAGTGTAAATCAACGTAAGTTAAAATAAATTATAGGATAGACATCTGCCGTAATTAATATGAATTAACCACCATTTTGTAAAACTATTTTGACATTATCAGAATGAAATTTAAGACACAACCAAAAAAACTGTCGAGGAATAAGCATACAAAACAGAGAATTTTATTAACCTATTAAAATATTAAAATATTTTAATAAACCACCAGCCATCTAACTTCGGAACATCCAATAAGGACAAAAGTACATCCGCCTTGTTTTTAAGAAAACGGAGTTAGATTTTACAAGAAAAATCAACCATCAGCATTAGCCGGGTTAATTGCATTGACGCCACAACCCTTTGCTGATCAATCAACTCAAACATTGGTCCTTCGAGCCGGATATACAGTAAGTAGAATTCATTTGCAAATTAAAATCCGAATTCTAGTGATACTCTGTATAGCAATAATTAGTGATATAATTAACAATTATAAGTAAAACTATATTGTATTAGAAGAACCGGTGAAAACTATAGAACATAGTGAAACCACGTGTAGTGAAGTTATTACACAAAATGAGTGAATTAGAAGGTTTGAAAAAACAACGCTCCATATTTAGAGGAATTTTAAAGAAATTATTAAAATTCGCAAATAGCATAAACGAGAATTCAACGGAATCGAGTGAAGAAATGCGCATTAAAGCAAATAGGGCTAAGGAAGTTTAAGACTACATAGCCGAGATCGAAGCGCGCTTATTTGCCATCGATAGTGCAATTGAGTCAAAATTAGAGGAGGCGGAGGAAGCATATTACACAATTGTATCCAAACTAAACAAATGGATTAGAAAACATGGTCTTGGTGAAATGAGTAGTAGTGCCAATGACACGAGTTTGAATATGACTAATATGAATACTGCCCTAGAGGTGCGCTTGGCCAAATTACAGATTCCGACGTTCTCTGGTGATTACACAGAATGGCAAAGCTTCTTTGACCTATTCCACTCCAGTATTCATAGCAAAGAAAGCATTTCACCAGCACAAAAATTCCAATATTCGGTCGGTTTGCTTAGAGGAGACGCTTATTCGTTGGTAAAGCATTTTAAGGTTACCGAATCAAATTACATCGAAGCATCAAAAAAACTTAAGCAAAGATACGACCGTAAGCATCACACGGTAAATGCATTCTTACGTAACTTTATCGAACAACCAAGCGTTCATTTAGCCAGTGCATCAAATAAAAGAAAGATACTGGATACATCCGATGAAGTAGTTCGTGGGTTGAAAGCATTAGGTGATGAAGCCGAAGCAAGGGACCCTTGGCTCATATATCTACTACTACAGAAATTAGATGATGAAACACGAAGCATGTGGGCCCAAACAAATATAACC
Organism: Tipula confusa; assembly: GCA_963556175.1. Classification (NCBI taxonomy): domain Eukaryota; kingdom Metazoa; phylum Arthropoda; class Insecta; order Diptera; family Tipulidae; genus Tipula; species Tipula confusa. The sequence continues at coordinate 223,795 of CAUVYK010000221.1, forward strand.
AACGAATTCCCATCGATTACTGAGTTTTTTGATTTTTTGATAAAAAGGATGGATGCGCTCGAATCAGTGAAAACGCATTCCGTACGATCAGCCAAATCTAACATTCAATCGAGCAAATCCAAACTTAGTTTCACTACCACTGTTGAAACTAATTGTATAGTGTGTCAAAAGCAACAACACAGATTGATTGACTGCGTTAAATTCCGTGAACTATCAATTAAAGACCGAAGAAACATAATCAACAGCCACAAAAGGTGCTTCAATTGTCTCAATCCAGGACATGGTGCGTACGAGTGCAGAATTCGAGGGAGATGTCGGCAATGTTCTCACAAACATCATACCCTTTTACATATGGACACACAATCAATTGTGTGTCCATATGTAAAATCAATGGTTCAGGACAACCACACGACGTGCAGAGAATTGTAGGTTTATAACAAAGTTGCCATTTAAGGAATTGCCTAAAGAATTAAGATCGACATATCGGCCAGCTCTATCAAGATTGACAGCAATGGAGAGTCGCTTCAAAACAAACGATCAATTTTGTCAACTTTATAGGTAGTTTCTCAGGGAATATGAGGATCTTAACCATATGCAGCCATATGAAATAAATAGTAATGAAATTCAGGGAAAATACATATTACCACATCACGGTGTGCTCAAGACAAGTAGCAGTACCACCAAACTTCGCGTAGTATTCGATGCATCTGCAAAATCAACCACAGGTGCTTCGCTAAATCAATATTTGAAGGTAGGCCCGAACATTCAATAAACCATGTTCCAAATACTAACGCGATTCAGACAGCATCCATATGTGCTAGTCGGCGACATCGAGAAAATGTATTGACAGATTTGGGTAGATCACAAAGACACCAAGCATCAGGTGATTTTGTGGCGCAATGACAAACAAGAGATATGCCCATACGTACTAAAAACTATAACTTACGGCATGGCGTCTGCATCATTCATGGCGACGAGATGCTTAAAGAACTGGCTAGCTTACACCAAGCAGAATCACCGAAAGCATGCCGAGCTATAGCTCAAGATATTTATGTGGATGATCTAATGACTGGTGCTTCAACACTATGCAATTTGATTAAGTTAAAGGACGACATCAATAATATCCTAAGCAGTGGAGGTTTCAACTTAAAAAAGCTGTCTTCCAATGATTCACAAATGCGCAGCCTCTTTAGAACCAATCAATCCGACGGCTTGAAAGTATTTTCCGATCATCTAGAACCAATAAAGGTTTTAGGAATAGCTTAGGACGCCAACTCAGATCACTTGATATTCCAAGTCCATTTAGAAAACCGGACAGTACATACCAAACGAAGTTTCTTGTCGGAAGCAAGCAAGATCTTCGACCCGTTGGGGCTGTTAGCACCAATAATTATTTGGATCAAAATATTGTTTCATAGTTTGTGGCTCAAAAAGATTGACTGGGATGAACAGCTGCCACCAAAAGCACAATCATCATGGATCGATCTCAGAAACAATCTCCGTCAAATACCAATGATAAAAATTCCTCGTTGTATGACTAAGTCAAATAGTTTTTCCATACACGGATTTTGTGATGCGAGTAAATGGGCTTATGCAGCAGCTGTTTATGCTCGATCTAGAAGCAATGAAGGATACACTACAACTCTAATTTGCGCAAAGACTAAAGTGGCACCACTGAAACAAGTCAGTATACCGAGACTTGAGTTAATGAGTGCAGTACTTTTATGCCGGCTAGTAAAAAAATAAACGAGATTTTATCAATAGAGCCAATAGTGCCAACATTATGGACTGATTCTAAAATAGTTCTCGATTAGTTATCCAGCCAGCCAAGACGTTGAAGTAAGTTTGTTGCTAACCGCACAGCAGAAATCATCGGTAAATACAAACGAGACCGATGGCGTCACATTCCGTCTAAACAGAATCCAGCCGACTGTGCAACCTGTGGGAAATCCGCCAGAGAAATATCAAACGACAAATTATGGTGGAACGGACCAGCATGGCTTGCCAAGGATGAAAATAAGTGGCCTGAACAATCGGACATTCCAAAAACAAAAGAAGAAATCCAGATTGAAGTATACACCACCAGTACTTAGAAAACAATTGTTAAACTAGAGTCAAAACCTGACATATTTATGCAATTAAGTCTGAAGTATTCCAGCTTCTTCAAACTGAGTAAAATTCTTTGTTATGTGTTCAGATTTTTCGACAATTTAAAAGCCAGAAAGAATCAACAAGAAACTCGAATTGGACCGCTAACCCCGGCGGAACTCGAAAAAATCAGCCAAAAAATACTTTTGTATTGGCAAAAGATCTATTTCCCTGATGATTATCACTGTCTACTGAAATCCAAGGTAATACCCAGCAAAAGTCAGTTAAACCAACTCAATCCCTTTCTCGATATAGAAGGAGTTATGAGAGTAGGAGGTAGATTAGAAAACTCACAATTGCCATACAACACAAAGCATCCAGCTATAATTTCATCCAAATCACCAATTGCAACAACAATTACTTACGATGTGCACAACCAAAATCAGCATCCAGGTACATATCTATTGACAAATCAAGTGCGACAAAACTACTGGATTATTAGAGAAAAGGATGTGGCCAAAAAAGTATTCCGAAGATGTATCAAATGTTTGAGACAGAATCCAAAGATGATGAATCAGGTAATGGGACAGCTGCCGAAAGATAGAGTAAGACATACGGTGGCATTTGGTGCGATCGGAGTCGACTTTTGTGGGCCCTTTAAAATACATGCTATCCGACGACGAGGTTCGATACCCTCAAAAGCGTATCTGGCTATTTTTATATGCTTCAGCACACATGCATTGCACATTGAAATTTGCATGAACCTTACTACCGAATCATTCCTGGGTGCATTACGGAGATTTTTTAACAGAAGAGGCATATGCCACACAATTTATTGTGACAATGCTACAAATTTTGTCGGCGCACGAAACCAACTAGATGAAGTTTATGAGTTTTTAAGTAATAATAAAGATTATATTTCTTCTAGCCTTTTGAAAGACAAGATACATTGGCAATTTATTCCACCAGCATCTCCCCATCAAGGAGGGCTTTGGGAAAGTGCAGTCAAGTCCACTAAAATACAAATCACAAGAACCGTGGGTGAGTCTATACTTACGCTTGAAGAGTTCTCAACGCTAACGGTGCAGATTGAAGGTCTTCTAAACTCCAGACCAATCTGTTCTTGCCACACTGATGACCTAGAATTTCTCATGCCTGGTCACTTTCTGATTGGGCGCCCAATTCGACAACTTCCAGAGGTTGCCACTGAGCAAAATTGGAATCCTCATGCAAGATAGGACGTCATTAAGCAAATTTTCCATCAATTCTGGAAGCGATGGCAAATAGAATATCTAACTACACTACAGCAGAGGTACAAATGAAAGCAACAAAATACAAATTTAGCGTTGAACGATGTCGTCTTAATACATGACAATAATTTGTCTCCTGGTCAATGCTTAATGGGGCGAGTAACAAAAGTATTCCCGGGCATTGATGGTTACGTTCGAGTGGCCGAAATAAAGACAAAAACTGGCATACTCAAACGCCCAATTCAAAAGCTATGCCGTCTTCCAATCCTTGAATCTTAAGATGATCCAACCCGGGGAGTATGTTCGAGTTCGTCCAATAGCTGTCAATATGAAATTCACATCATCTAAAATCAAATAATTATCATTAATGAAACCATTTTATGTATATTTATATAATGTTTACCTTATATAGCTTTTCCCATTGTTTACTTGAACTCTTGCATTTGGAAACTAAAATCAATTGAAAACCTTACAAATGTACACAGTCAAATGAAAACCTTACAAATGTACACAGTCAAATGAAAACTTTACAAATGTATAAAACTTACAAACTTTACAAATCTAGTTTAAATCATAAACTATCTAGTGTAAATCAACGTAAGTTAAAATAAATTATAGGATAGACATCTGCCGTAATTAATATGAATTAACCACCATTTTGTAAAACTATTTTGACATGATCAGAATAAAATTTAAGACACAACCAAAAAAACTGTCGAGGAATAAGCATACAAAACAGAGAATTTTATTAACCTATTAAAATATTAAAATATTTTAATAAACCACCAGCCATCTAACTTCGGAACATCTAATAGGGACAAAAGTACATCCGCCTTGTTTTTAAGAAAACGGAGTTAGATTTTACAAGGAAAATCAACCATCAGCATTAGCCGGGTTAATTGCATTGACGCCACAAACCATTGCTGATCAACCAACTCAAACAGAATTGTTTATCAAAAGATTTTAATATTTTAGTTTACAAATTTGTTTTTTCTTAATCGAAACTTTAATTTTAAACTAATATGACAATATTTAAAATTAGAATAAAACTAAAAATTATTGATCGATTAGAATGTTTGACATCCCAATCATCAGCTCTAGATAAGTGAGTGAATTGTGAATTGTGTATCAAAATATTTTAATAGTTTAGTTCACAAATCTGTTTTTATCTAATTGAGACATTTATTTTAAACTACTATTAAAATATTTAAAATTAGAATAAAAATAAAAATTATTGATCGATTCGAATGTTTGATACCTCAATCACCAACTCTAGACCAGTGAGTGAATTGTGTATCAAATGATATTAATAGTTTAGTTTACAAATTTGTTTTTTCTAATAGAATAATTTATTTTAAACTACTATGAAAATGTTAAAAATTAGAATAAAAATAAAAATTATGGATCGATTTGAACATTTGATATCACAATCACCACCTCTAAAACAGTGAGTGAATTGTGTTTAAAAAGATTTTATTAGTTAAGTTTACAAATTTGTTTTTTTCAAAAGGATACATTTATTTTAAACTACTATGAAAATATTAAAAATTAAAATAAAAAATAAAAATTATTTATCGTTTCGAATGTTTGATATCTTAATCACCATTTCTAGATCAGTGAGTGAATTGTGTATCAAAAGATTTGAATAGTTTATTTTACAAATTTGTTTTTTTCTAATGGATAAATTTATTTTAAACTACTATGAAAATATTTAAAATTAGAATAAAAATAAAAATTATTTATCGATTCAAATGTCTGATATCCCAATCACCAGCTCTAGACCAGTGAGTGAATTATGTATCAAAAGATTTTGATATTTTAGTTTACAAATTGGTTTTTTCCTAATCGATACATTTCTTTTATAATCC